>VYXB01007923.1:462736-522079 GCA_013397135.1 Pachyramphus minor
AGGGACGGGGCTGCGCCGCTCCCCTCCTTCTCTCCCTCCCTGCCTCCCTTGCTCCCTCCCTCCGCCCGGCAGCGCGCACGGGCGCACGCAGCGCAGCGCCGGGCAGCGGCATCGGCACAGGCGGAGGTTCTGCGCCGCCCCGCACTGCCCGCTCACCTCTGCACGGCCACTGGGCTCCCCGGCTTTGCCGAGCAGGAAACTCCCCGTTTCTTTATTTACCTCCACGTTTCCTTATCTACCTCCCCGAGACACCCGGCCAGAGAGGGCATACCCCTTCCCGCCGCGGGGGTGGGGTGGCCCGGTGAGTCCCCCCTCCCTGAGAAGTGTCCCCCAGGCTGCCTGTTGGCAAGGACACGGGGATCCCCGCGGAACGGGGCCTGGATGCGAGCAGCAGGTACCTCCAACCCTGCTCTCGCCCCAGTGCTGTGGCACCAGCAGCCACTGTGGCCCCGCCGGGCTTAGTAGCGGTGTTAGTGCGCATTCATTCCCTCGTTTTCCGGTGGCCTTTGCTCATCAAAACCAGTATTGTCATGGGGACTGGTTCTCCAGCGCCAGGAATCCTCTCTGTGCTGCCCAAGCCAGGGCTGACCGCCACAGGCAGGGACCAAAACTATCCTCGGTGGTGCCAGTGCCAAAATACTGGCAGATGATGGCACCTTCCCCCCATCCTGACCACCTGCGAAGGTGGGATGGGACAGAAGAAAGGAAGCATGGGAGGGTGTCAGGGCAGTTAGGGTGGCTGCACTCTGACAGTCACATTACTCTCTGCTTCTGCTTTCTGACCCCTCAAAACTGTTCAGACATTTTACTTTTGGCAGCTTTGAATGTTTCCCTTTTGTCCAGCACTTGCCAACTAACCTGCATTTTTAGCAGTTTAGCTGCAGCTCTGCTGAAATGGCAGCTGCCAGCAAGAGCCAGGTTATGATTGTGGAGATGCTATAATGGATATTCATTTTTTTATATCCCCGTTTTACATTGTGTATGTTTGGAGCTGAGCACTGTAAGAAATCACGGTGGTTTTCTTCTTGCCTCTATGTGAGCAACACTGAGCACCTGAAAAACCCCTGAGCTCTGCAAGATGCTCCGCAGCTCAGGGATTTCCAAATCTTCACGTCCAACTCTAGACTTTGCAACATGTTAACTGTGGGGTTACAGTACCAGTATGTTCGTCAGCAGTTCTGAACAACTTCACTTGGCAGTGAGCAGGCTGCGAGTAACAGTGGAGCCCAAGGTCTCTGCACTGCAATTGTGTCAAGAGCAAAATAAATCCCTGGGAACACTGGTCTTGCCTCTACTCTCAGAGGCCTGCTAGGCTGCGACAGTGAGTTCAGAGCTACGAGATTGCCTTTAAATCTCAGGAAGCACAATGGCAGATCGTCACATTTTATGTTTAAGCATTTTGGACTTGCATTTGCTGTTTTAGGAGTACCCAGATCTTGCATGTCCAAAAATACTGGTATTTCTCAAGTCTTTTACAATATCCTGACAGCCCTAGCCCTCTTAATCTAATTTTAGTAAACTTTGTAGGGATTTTATATTTATAAACAGTTGGTGCTTAAATATTATTTCCCTCACCATAGCAACAGCTCCCTATTGTAGCATTCGTTATACGGTGCTATTGCCTTGGTATATCTCTGTTTTGAGTGAGAAAGCCCTGAAGCCACTCACTTTCTTGCTCTTTTCCTGCACCTTGCGAAGGACAAGGACTGAGGCTCCTGCCTGTCTGACTCTTCCCGGAGCTGGAAAAGAGCCATGCTACCAGCTGCTGCTGGAAACAAGGTGGTAGCCCTGGGGTTTCTGTTGCTGGTGCTTCTCAGGGGATGCATCAGCTCAGGCCAAGCCCTTCCTGCTGATTCACTTGCCGTGGTGTAGCCCACCTTGTACCTATGAACCCATAGTACCCGTGCAATAGCCCCAAGTGCCACCCCCATGTGGCATACGGGCCTTCAGCATCTGCGGGTGCCCATGATGTGCACCTGATGTATGCTCCCACTTACTTGGCACCTCCAGAGAGTGGTGGGGAAAGCAGGCATCCAGCTGGCCTACAGCCATGGCTGTATTCTGCTCCCACTGGGGGCCAAGACACTGGAAGTGCAGGAATGGTAGGATTTCAAGGAGATTGGCCAAACAGGGCACAAACCAATCCAGGGACCAGTGCCAGGAAGCCATCGAGGGTCTCGCACTTAAGAATGCGAGACCAGGCAGACACCTGAGTGCTTCCCAGTCTTCCCAAAGAGTAAGGATTTTCTTCTCTTTTAGACATCAGCCCAGAAACAGTATGAGCACTGATAGCACTGAGACTGCTCTGAAGTACATCTGAAAAAATCTAATGTGCCCCAAAACTTGGAGCAGTTCCACAGATGCTTCGGCACAGACCTCCAGTTTCCGGGGGTTGTCCCCCCACCTGCAGGATTGGTACAGGTGTCTGGAGAACTTCCAAACACCAATGATCTTCACTGAGTGTCTATGAAACACTCAGGCTTAAAACATGACATTGAACCTGGGGTAATCAAGGTAACATATCTGTAGAGGCTGTCTCATACAAAAGAAAGCAATTTGAGAAAACGATGAAAAAAAAAGGAAGACGAATAAAACCAGGATTGAAGGATAAAAAAATTGATAAAGCAGGGTTGGAGGACAAATGGATGCTTCTGATGATTTTGGCTGGGCATGATCATATTTTCTGATGTTCCCTGGTATTTTAAGTGTTAATCTAGAGAGATGCTGTTGGTTTGAAAGTTTACACATTACAGCTCTGTATCTCTGACTGGTGAGTATTAAAATATTAATTAGGCTCTGTGGTGTGTGTTTGTGGTCAGTTTGCTTTCAGAGGGAAGAACTGCTGTGGCTGTATCTTACCCTCATTAAGAAAATTTGGTTCTGTTTAAAAGGCATTGGTTTTCCTCTGTGTGGCTCTAGGCAGGAGAGCAGGGAGGCTGCTGGTGACTTGGAGAGTCAAAGAAGCTCACTTTTAAAAATTTTCATCTGAGCTCAAATGCAGTTTGAAAGCATACAATTTCCATGCTCTCCAGCAACAGATTTCTGTGAAGGGTTTGTATTTTCTTCTCTTGAGTTAAAGTTCAAAAAATCTACCTTAGCAACATAATCTGTTTGGGAATATATGTAATAAAATATCAATGTAGCTGTTAAGGTGATATGAAGGTTACTGTTCTAATCACTCAATATGCAGTCGGGAGCAAAGTTACAATTCCGTCAGTAACCTGGCCACGTTACATACCCCGTACATCTTGCGAAACACCGTTAACATAAAGAGCAATGTATTAAGGCACATAAATTTAAACGCAGACTAATAGAAAATACTGTTTTAGTGCTTAGGCATGGCATTGTGAGAGTCTGTGTCAGATTGTACTGTAGCGTTTGTAAACCCACCTGCACGCTACGGTTTTTTCTGCGGGAGGAGAGGGGGCTCTCCCCGGGGCTGCAGTGCCGGCACGCTGCTCCAGCTGGCTCCCCGCAGCAATGGAGGAACCCTCCCGCCTGGCTGAGGTTTCCCGTGCTGGAAGAGAGCATCTCCCAGGGCCGAGATGATAAAAACTTTGCTGCCCCTCAGACCAAGTACGCGCAGAGGATGGAGAGGTATGTCGCAGAGGAAGAGCTGCTGTTCCCTCCCTGGCGGCTGCTCGGCAGCAGCGTGGCTACAGCTGGGGCATTGCAGCAGGGTGGGAGCCGTGGGAGGGCTGCGACGAAGCGGGGGCTGCCGCTGCCTCTCCTCTGCCCCGTGACTCCCTTTGCAGGGCGGTGGGGTGCAAGCCTCCCTGCGAGGAGTTTCTAAAGTCTGCCAGAGCCCGGTGGGGTTACTGAAATCATTCCTAAACCCCGTAGGAGCTCCAGCCGAGACTTCTCAGAGTGATTTTTTTTATACCTTAAGGGAGAGAGGCTGGAATATTTTGGGGACACTTGACTTTCAGAAAATATCCTTTCTCGTTGGCCTTCATGTAAAAGCTTTAACAAAACCCCTGATCCTTCTATCGTTCAGAAGCAGTGATAAACAGCTCATGCTGTAATCCCTTCTTTTGAGGAGTTTATAAAATCTGTATGTGCAGGACTGGCAATGTATCAAAGGATGTGTTTATTTACCCCAGCCTTTCACTCCCCCTTCCTTTTTGGTTTGCCCTCCCAAGAGCCACAACAAGTCAATACAACACACAAGGTAAAGGAAATGGATGAGGACAAAAGTGACTGCCTCGATGTTATGCACTCACTTGCTTAGATATAGTCACAGCATCATGGCTACAGATCGGGTTTAAATTGCTAGGGAGGGGGTGGGGGTGAAATTCACCTCCTCTATACAAAAATAAACACGACCAACTATCTATTTGTACAATCCAAGATTTTAAGGACCAAATAGTCATTGTGACCACTCACCCTTGCCCCTGTGGGTGACAGGTTACAGCCTTGTACCCAGTAATTCCTTCTCCAGAGCCATCAGCAGGGCACAGGCACACTTTTGTCTCAGGAGAGATGCCTTTGTTGCTGTGGGTGAGTTGTTCCAGAGCCTGATGCACCTGACAATGAAACATGCCCCTTATCCCTAGTCTGGAAGCGTCGAGTTTTGGCTTCCAGCCACTGGATTGCATTATGCCTTTGCTATTAGATTAAGGAGCTATCTACTGTGTGAACTATTTCTCTTATGTAGGTATTAATAGATCTTGATCAAGGCACCTCTTAACCTTCTTTCTGAGAAGTTAAATAGCTTAAACTTCTTTAACTCTCACAGCAAAGCAGTTTTCTGGACTTTTCATGATTCTTGCCAGTCTCTCCAGCCTGCCTGATGTCTGCTTGAAAACAGAGACCCCACAAGCACAGGGAGCACCTCAGGACTGATGGTGAAAGCAGCTGTGCTAACTCATCTCAGCTAAGGATCCTACCTGGGCTCAGCACACCATTGTCACCAGGCTGGGCTGGTAGCCCTCTTAGCATTCCATCTTAGTCCCAAGAAACCTCCCAGGAAAAGGACAGACCTTACGAGCTCCTGGGGTCTGCCTCACTCCTAGCGCAGAAACAGTGCAGTTCTCCCTCAGCCTTCCTACTTGGCCCCCAGCCATGGTCATCCTGAGATTAGCTCAGTTGGTTAGAGCCTGGTGCCAATAATGCCAAGGTTGTGGATTTGATCCCTGTATGGGCCATTCACGAAAGAGTTGAACTTGATGATCCTTTTCGGTCTCTTCCAATTCAGAATATTCTGTGATGCTGTGAACCCTCCCAGGCCTGTTCCTGCCTCCTTTGAGGTGACATCAACAGGAAAATCATCTGCTGTTGGAGACTTTAAGCCAGTATCAAAAGCTGTATTGGACTTTCGCGTACGATTGTATTTTTGTTTCTTCTCTAAAAGGGTGCATCAGGCTTCATGGTGTTAAACATGCCCCATAAATCATGTTGTATCCAAGTCAATGCTTTAGCTTGGCCTTTATCTTTCACAGTCCCATTTTCTTGAGAGTTCAAAATACAGTAGTGACTTTAACAGTGCTTCTGGTATTTTTAATAAAAATCATTCACATATTGTGAATTTACAGAGAGGCTGGATGGGCATTTACTAGGACACTCCGTGTTTCACTGGAGTGAAAAAGGTGGATGTGCGAAAGTGTCAATGAAGACCTGAGATTAAAAGCCTGGTTAAAGAGCAGTTTGTTTTTGGGGCATCCCACACCAGTTCCTAACTGGTGCTGTGCTCCCCAGCTGCCTCAGACAGGCAGAAAAACTCTCAGAAACTGTTTCTCAGGATTTCTTGGTGGCATTATGTACATGGGTTGCTTTGATCCCATAATGAATGGCAAGGTCATCTGAGCCAGCCATGAATGCCACCTGCATGCCATGCCAGGGTGAGGTGCTCTGCGCTCATACACTTGTGCGTCTCGAAAATTTCTGTACGTGGCTGAAGAGAGGGGCTCATTTGATCATAGTGTAAAACAGCAAGATCTTACAGAAGGGGAAGGTGACTTTATTATACAAAATCTCTAAGCAAATTGTGTTTACCCATTCATGCTCTGTGACATACAAACACCCACATGTGTGTCCCCAAGGACACACTTCTTGTCACTTCAGGATCTCTGCAACCCAATGGACAAGGGATGCTGGTTGCTGGGTCCTCCCTGTGATTCTTGCATTCCTCTTGCTGGGAAATCATGAACTAGCATTGTGGGTCAGATTACCTCCCCATTTTGGAAAAAGAAGGATGCAAGGTCTTGAAAGTGTGTGTGGTGCTGTTGATTCTATTGTAACTTGCAATACTTCAGGGTTTTTTAAGTTGCTCTGAGGTTGGTATGGCCATGGCCACCACATCTGCTAGAGTTCCCCTCAGAGCGCAGGCAGCTTAGGAGGAATTGGCCAATCCCCAGGGAAAGTGGGGAGGCTGCTGGATCCTGTTTGCACTGCTTGAGACTAGAAAAAAGTCTGATTGAAGGGCTGTAGTTCTGTCCTGAGGTAGTTTTGCCTCTACCCTAACTCAGGGGATTGCACGTGGCAAGGGGTGCAGCTGCCAAAGGAGCATAAGGGAGCAGGGTGGTTGCACAGGAAGGGGCTGTTGGCCTGGCCACGTGGAGACAGGAGGTGATGGGACCTGCTGTGCCCCCAGTCCCAACCCAAAGAGCAAAGGGCTATGGCAGAGGGCAGTGGTATTCCTAGCATCCCAGAGCTGTGTCTCTGCTGGAGAGCCAGGTGTGACCCACATCACTGGCATGCACAACATCTGCTCCACCTCCCCAGCCCTTTTGTTGTGGCTGTCACGCTTCTGCAGAACCTCGAATTAGCTCAGCATCAGTGGAGTCTTTCATTTCATCCAAATTGCACGAAGTTCACAAAGCCTCCATGGGAGCCTGCACGCAACCAGGAAGCGCGTGAGTTGGTGCCTGTAGAAGATACAGAAGACCTTCAGAGGAAATAGCGAGGAGGGAAAGAGTTTAACGTCCACTCGAGGAAACTTTTGCTGCCAGGGAAAAGCTAACCTGGGAAGAAATTCGTTTCACATTCAGGGTCTTGTGATGTTCTCTTTATCTGTCTGCCCCAGAGGTAACTCCCTTGCTACCAGTGATAAAATTCTCACAGACGTGCCTGGAGGACCCCTCAGGGGGGCCAGGCAGGCCATAAAGCACAGGGGCTTATTGCGCATGCGAAAGGTGTTGTTATAAAAGCACCAAAAAGGGTTTCCATTTTCTGCCTTCTCAGCCAGCTATATTGCACTGTTCTTGACTGTTAAAATTAATTTTCTTTGAAGCTTTGGTCACAGCCTGGTTCCTGGAGTTACCTGTGTGTATTTAACCCTTATACTGCAAGCCTAGAAAGCACCCCAAGCATTTGTCTCTATGAACAGACAGGTCCCCAAGGACCTGTCTCCTCCAGCTGCTGCTCTGGTGCCTCAGAGACTGCTCAGAGGGTGCTCAGAGGATGCAGAAAGCTGTGCACTGAAGCCCTGTGCAGCGAGCCCTGTTGGGTACCAGCCCCATGCCCTCTTCACAAAACACCATGGCATCCACAAGACTGGAAAGGGCATCCCCACTCGCAGGCACACAGCGCTTCTTGCCAGAATGCAGGGCTGCCCTGAGAGGGAAGGAGATGAGCCTGCTCCCCACTGGGTCTGTGCTGGCAAAGGTGGGGAGCTGCTGTTTCACCCTGTCCTGAAACACCCAATCTCTGAAACACTGCCCGTGTGGTTGGCAAAAGCTTCCTGGCTCCAGGGCTGGGAGAGAAAATGTCGTTAGCCATCTGACAGGTCACACAGACAGGTCACCACGGAAGTAGTTTTTCCTTTAACACACCTCTAAGGTGCAGTGGGGTGGGAGAGACTGGGGGCTTTGCCTCTGGCACCTTGCCACCCCTTGCAAAGTACACCCCAGCCCAGCCTGCTGCAGCTGCAGGTGCCGGAAGCCTTGGGGCCAACTTCCCTGAGCAGGCGTCCTTCCTTCCTCTGATTTGTGTGTGTACTGGTGGCTGCAGGAGCTGCCAAGGTCCAGGGAGACCTGGAGTCCTGCTACTGCTCCCCCACCCCCAGCCAGGCTGGCTCCCACTCAGTCCTGTCCCAAGGAGAGGGGGAGCAGGGAGCACAGGGAGAGTCCATCAGCTGCTTTTGAGGAGCATTGGGGTGTCTGTGGCCTTGCTGAGCAGAGCTGCAGTATCATGTTGAAGGGCTGGGGATAGCAAAAAAAGTCAACTCTGGGGAGTCCAAAGAATCGTGATGTTGTGCCAGAAAGGTGAGGGTGGCACAGGTGGGGGTAGAAGGATAAATGCAGAGCCTGCTCTCAGTTGGGAGCTGCAGAAGCTCATGCCAGGTGCCTCGCCCTTCTGCAGCTCCTGACTGAGGGCAGCATTACAAACCAGCCTTTTTGTGGAGGTCTGTGAGGTCAGGGCTGCCAGCACCCAGGCACAGGCCAGGCTCCCTGCACCAGCCGGGAGCTTGAGCACCCACCACCCTCAATGCCGCCTGTGTCCCTCCCTCTGCCCTTGCCGACAATGAGCCCTTTCAGGGAGCTGTAGCCGGCCCAGCCATGGCAGCCCTGCCTGCAGGCAAGGCAGCAGAGGTAAGCAGGCTGCAGGTAGCAGGCTCAGGAGCCACAGAAGGCAGGGTCCCCTCCTGCAAACCTGGGGGCATCTCCCACCCTGGCCCTGCTGCCCTGGTGTTGTAGCTCCCTCTGTTCCTGGGTGTGCAGGTTGCTTGATTTACACGGGCTTCCCCTGCAAACCAGGCTGGGGAAGAGGGTGGAGGGTCAGGGCTTCATTCAAGATACAAATAGGGAGTTCTAGATGGTCCCATGGAGACATGGGGGCCATGTGAGAGCTGAGGCAGCCTAAGGGTCCACAGCACCATGGATGTGGTGGCATACTGGCTGGGTCTGTGGGGATTTTTGCTGCGGGCTTCCTGCTTGTGTACCTGTGGCTACTGCTGTCAGTATTTGAGCATCAAAATCCTGGATTAATTCTATGATACAGATTGAGGAGGTGCTTTCCTAGTTCACCCAGTTCCCCAAGCCCTCCTGCTGCCTCCTGCGTCCCCTGCCCTTGCTCAGGGCTTGCCGATGCTCTTGGCTGTAACTTTTCCAGCACTGGCTGCTGTGATGGCTCTGCTGGAGGGGGGACAAAGAAGCAGCTTTTGTCCCCACAGGACACCTCTTCTGCTGAGCCTGCATGTTGGTGCTGCTTCTCCTCCAGGCGTAACACTGGAACTGATTCCCAGGCTGCTGACCCAGCACGGTGACAGGAGAAGAAAAGGACACTGGCTAGGGCAGCGACATTGCTTGGTGTCCCCAAAGGAGGGCAATGAGATGTCCTGGATCCTCTTGGGCCAAAGTAGTGAACAGACAGGGTCTCTTGGGTTGGGTCCTGCACTCTGCACGGACTCTGCCTGGTTCCTCCTCGAGATGCCCTTGAAAAAGTTTCATGGCTGCAAAAGTGAATGGCAAGGTAGAATCTGTTTGTGCATTGTTCTCACAGCAGCCAGCAACACACCTCAGGACTGTCTCAGGGCCTGATCCTCNCAAAAGGAGGGCAATGAGATGCCCTGGATCCTCTCGGGCCAAAGTAGTGAACAAACAGGGTCTCTTGGGCGGGGCCCTGCACTCTGCACGGACTCTGACTGGTTCCTCCTCGAGATGCCCTTGAAAAAGTTTCATGGCTGCAAAAGTGAATGGCAAGGTAGAATCTGTTTGTGCATTGTTCTCACAGCAGCCAGCAACACACCTCAGGACTGTCTCAGGGCCTGATCCTCCCCTGAGGAGTGCGGTTAGATGGCTTGTAGAAGAGTCAGAAAGAAAAAAGGGTCACGCATGGAACAGGATGCACCAGCATGAGAGGTCAGCTGGAGCATGGGGGCCTTGCTGGCTCCCCAGACAGGCTTGCAGGAAACCTGTGTAGAGAGAAGGGTCTTGGACTTTACATCAGGACACTGTGGAGACTTGATACTGGAAGTTTGATGTCTTGAGCCCTTTTGTAGTTGCACGTGTTTTGGGCTTTGTCTCTATGCTTGTTCTTCCTCAGTGGCTTTTACTACTGTCCCAGGCAGCTGTGAAGCTCCTTACTTGCACCTTCTGGTTTGATTTGGTGGGCCACTTGCTTTTTGCACTTGTTCTTTTGTCATACCGGTTGTACAACTGTATTGATTTCTCTCTTTGCGTGACTTTCACAAAAGCTGCTCTTTGCTCCCAGCTGGGGATGCTGCTTTTCGCTATCCCTTTGCTTCCCTTTGACAATACTGGCCCTGCTAACCCCTGCAAGCAAGGAGACACCTAAAGCTCCTGAATATGGATAGATAAAAGGTTTGGATTTAGTCCCCAGTGTAAACTACAGCAGCTCTGGGTCTACTGTATTTTAAACAGCCTCCTCTGAGCTGGTCATGCCTCATCTATAGTCCACACCCCTCTCTCTAAAGCTGGTCCAGAACTGGCAGCAATTTAATGGGATCCAAGGGGAAATATTTTGAGTTTGGTGAAATTGCCTGTTCCCAGGAATTCACTGGATGCCATCTCATTTCACTAAGGCTTTCCACTGCCCACACGCTACTCTGGAATCGAGAAACCCTCCTGCGTCCTCCTGAGGATGGAATCAGAGGCGATCACGGTGCGTTCAGATTCGGGGTTTCAGCTGACCTGTAACCTGTAGCTTTTGGAGAGGCAGAGGAGAGCTAGGCAGGGATTTCAGGCACTCACTGGGGATGAACTGTACCCACCATCTTTGCCAGATGAAGAGGTGGAACCGGAAAGTTGCCCTGCACTGCAAAGGGTCATGGCTGTGGCAAAACCAGGCATCTGACTGGACCTGAGTGGAGATTCTGGTGCTGTGGGAAGGAACATGTGCTCATTGGAAACCTGTCCTCTCTTCCTCCTCCCCTGAAGCAGGAGTCCCCAGAGCCCTGGGGGCAACAGGCAAGAAGGCTCATTGATTTCTCCCGGAGCTGGGGCAGCCTGAGCTATCTGACAGTGTGATTGCATCCAAAATGTACAGGTGCCATCCTGCTCCAGCACGATGCCACCTGTCCCTGCTGCCCCCACTGCTCTGCCCTCTTTCCCCTGCGCTCCCTGTTCCTGCTACACTCCAAGCAGAGCCTACAAGCCAGGCACATAAAAAACTTAATGCAAAACTAATTTGTCAGCCATAAACAAGTGGCAAAGGCTTCAGTGCATTTTCTGCATGTTTTATCTGTCTCCCCCAGCTGACAATGTGTGCCTCCCACCTCTGCCAACCAGCTCTCACTCAGCACCATGGTCAGAGCATGGCACTAGCTGGGCAAGAGAGGCTCCCTCCAGGAGGCAGTAAGGAGAAAAGCTGGGGGGCCTGTGAAGCAGGGACACTCTGCTCACATACAAAGGCTTGGAGGAGGGAGGTTGGCATGAGTGGCTGCTTCTGGCTGTGAGGGGAAAGCTTCAAAGAAGATGCTGCCACCCGCCTGATCCAGAGCAAGGTTTAGCCCCCTGCAGCTTGGGCAAGGTCTGGAGACACCTCTGAAGTGTGTGTGAGGCAGGGGGTTAGGGCCACAAGAAAACTCATGGGGACTTGAGGTCTGAAGTCCAACCTGTTTCCAAAAACAGGGTCAGCTATGGGGCCAATCTAGTTTGCTCGGGGCTTTATCCAGTCGGGTCTTGCAAAACTTCAAGGATAGAGGATGCCTCAGCATCTATGAGATTTTTCTCCTCAAATAGTGGCTCAGAGGGTGCTCAGAGGGTGCAGAGAGCACCAGACCCAGTTCCCAGGACTGTGAGCTATGTGGGGAACCTGGTCATTCACCTGCCAGGGGAAAGTGGGGTAAGGCACGAGAAGGGATAATTTGATGGCCGTGCTTCATGTCTTGCTTGGGAGCAGTGGCAGAAGATGTTATGGATGCAGATTGAAACTGAGAGTAGGATTTGAGGTTGGGCATGTCCTTGGCAAGGCTGAGGCAATCTGAGGGAGTCAATGGGCAATCTGTGCCTCTAGAGAGCCCTAAGAGTGTCCTGAGGCACCACATCTGTCCAGAGGCTGGTGTTTGCCAGAGGGTGAAAGACTGGGACAGTTTGTAGAAACACAGGAGAACAGGCTGAAAAGCTGGTATGTGAAGAGAGAGTAAAAGAGCCTCATGTCTGCTTTTAGACTGCTGTTAGACAGTGTCCAAAGGAGGGCAACTAAGATGATGAAGAGCCTTGAGGGGAAGCCATATGAGGAGCAGCTGAGGTCACTTGGTGTGTTCAGCCTGGAGAAGAGGAGACTGAGAGGAAACCTCATTGTAGTCTATAACTTCCTAAAGAGAGGAAGAGGAGGGGCAGGCACTGATCTCTTCTCTCTGGTGACAGACCAGTGACAGAATGCAAGGGACTGGCCTGAAGTTGTGTCAGGGGAGGTTTAGGTTGGATATTACAAAAATATTCTTCATCCAGAGGTGGCTGGGCACTAGAACAGGCTCCCCAGGGAGGTGGTCACAGCACCAAGCCAAGTTCAAGAAGCATTTGGATGATACCCTCAGGCACATGGTGTGACTCTTGGGGATGGTCCTGTGCAGGGCCAGGAGTTGGACTCGATGATCCTTGTGGGTCCCTTCCAAATCAGCATATTCTGTGATTCTATGATAGAGCCTGGGCAGCAGGATGCAAATACCAAGGGGAGGAGGGAGAAGAGGAATAAAGCTAGAGAGAGAGGGCTAAAAGTGGATGGGAAACTGCTTGCTAATCCCAGATCTGAGGCTGCAGAATGGTCCCTGGAAAGAAAGTGTAAAGCTTTCGCATCAGCCTGGGCAAAACTCCTGGGGGAATTAAGCTGCCAGGGAGGTGCGTGTGGTGTGACCTCTCTCCAGGCTGCTGTGGGCACAGCAGGCAGTGAGGAGAATGTGACATCCCTAGAGGACTCCACTCTTCACATGATGCTGGTGACTCACTGGCACCTTGGAGCTAAGTGGCAGCCCGGACCCAGTGGCTGAGTAGCAGGACCTGAGAGGTCTGTGCTGAGGAGGGAGTTGCTCAGAAGGGACAGGGGTGAGCCAGTCCCTTGAGATGTGCCATGAGGGCAGCAGAGCTCCACTTTCAGCTCTGCTCAACCCTGGTGACCAGGTGATAGTTGTCTGCACTGATAGACAGTGTCAAGTCACCCCAAAAATCATCATCTGAGAGCCAAGGCTGTTCATCCTTTCCTGCTCTTCCAAAACATCAGGACCCATAAACAAGAGCGAGCAGGGCCTGACCACCACTTAGCCTTCTGGTCATTGGGTGCTTCTCCAAAAATATTATTTTAGGTTCACTGAGAGCTCTAGATCAGCATTGGCAGCTGAATATCTGCTTGTATCTACACGGTCATCATGTAGATGCACATTAAATATTAGCATGCACACAGAAATGCAGCAATTCAATACAAACTATATACTGGTGTGTGGTACTAAATGCATATTAATCCAAAGTGCTTAATAATTCTGCATAACTACGTACTGACTGTGCAGTGAGGTATTTAAATTTAAATTTGTAGCACCTATTACTACTGACTCACATTAAACCACATATTTATCAGAATTGATTTTTTGACACGTGTAATATACCATGAAAAATTGTGATTTTTCTTAGCCTTCCAAAATCTTTTTTACTCTGAGTTAATATGTCTGTGATACCAGGTCAACATGGGTCAAATCCCTAGGAGCTCCGGAATAGCAATGCCACTTATTTCCCCATGGGCACATCTCTGCCACAGCACTGGCACAAGAGGTGTTATTGTGGAATTCTCAGAGGTGGAAACATTGCCCTGCTGTCATTTTTATGCTGGATCAGTCAGAGCAAATGCTGTTGTATTTCTCTACTGTACTCATGTGGCAGAACAGGGCATGTTTGCCCACTTCTAGCCCCACGTTTGCATGTGTCTATTGACACAAAGGGTGGGGGGGGCTAGAGCTGGTCTGGGGGGTCTAGCAGCCAGGGAAGGAGGTGAGGGGAGCTGTGGGCATGGGGGCTCAGGAGAGCAGCTGTGGTGGTGCCCAGGAAGGCTGTACAGCAAAGCTGTTCTCTGCCTGGCTGCTGGGCAGTGTTATCAGGGAAACAGCACAGGGAACACAGGCACTGGGATGCAGGGGTGTTGCTGGTGAAAGCCCCTGCGATAGGGAATGGAAAAAAATCACAGAATGGGAGAGAAATGCAAGGGAAGTGGCATCTGGGAAAAATCCCAGAATCAGGAATAGGCATCAACCTCAAAACTTTATGGTCTCAGGCAAAACCATTCAAGCACTGGGCAAAAGCCAGCTCCATCCTCTCTCACATGCCTGTGCCCCTGTGCTGGCTGCTGGGCACTCCCAGCCTCCCTGCTGCCCTCACACAAAGAGAGGGTACTGCACTCCCTCCTGGCAGCAGATAGCCTATACTGCAGCCCTGGAGGTACCAGCCAGGACATGGCAACCAGGATGGATTTGGCTGCCTGTGGTCCAGTGTGGTGGTATTCAGAATGTCCCATCTGCCACAACTTGCATCCCCAAGGATTGCAGGTGGTGCCCACAGCTCCACAGACCTTGTCAGTCTTTGGAGAGTTGGCTCAGCAAAGCTCCAGCCCCGCAGCAGAGCCCCACAGAGCCAAGGTGTGAGCATGTCTGGGATTTGGCGGAGTGACTGCTAGTCCCAACTGCCTTCCTTGACCGTTGCCTGAAGAAGTGAAGGATAATGTGCTCAGGCAGTCAGTGATTGATGGCAGGGCAAGTCCTGAGATGAGGAGATGGATGGCACTGCTTGCAGGAGGAACGGGAGGGAGGCTGAAGGGCAGGAGCGGCACACAGTCACTGGAGCTGTGCAGAGCTGCTGATGTGGGGTTATGGCTCTCAGCATTGCAGCATGGTCCCAGGTGCCTAGAGATGTGGGGAAAGGCATGGATGAAGGGTGGGGAGGAGATGGAGAAGCAGAGTTGTTTGAGCTGAATTGCCTTTGCATCTTCCACCTCATCCCTGTCCTGAGAGAGTGGTATCAGTTGAGAGAGGAAGGAGTACCACCTGTCCTCTGCCCACTGCTGCCCCAGGGAAATAGCCAGCTGTGACCTCCACCCTGGGGTGAGTCATTGCCATATTTGTCATCACCAGGTGAGCTGAGGTGTCAGGATCATGGGAGGCAGTGGCTGCCATCCACCTCTGGGGACAGCTGAGCTGGCAACCCACTTAGTGCCGGCTCCCCCAGTCCACTCCATACTGAACCCTGAGAGACAAAGCACCATGGCTGATGGGGGCAGGAGGAAATCCCAGAGGAGACCACGACAAATTACAGACCCTGTGGGGTCTGCACTTCCAATGTCCCAGCAGGGATGATAGCATCTGGGTACAGAAACAATTAGGAGCAGTAGCAGTATCTGAGGGGCTGCTTAGATCCCAGCACCTTCTCACTGGAAGTGTGGAAGACACCATGGTCAGGTCTGTCCCACAGCACTGAGCCACTCTGTCATCCTCATCTCCAGCTGCAGAGAGCAACATCCTGCCACAGAGACGTCCTCCTCCCTGTGGTACAGAAACACCATTGGCTTGGAAAGAAGGAGGAAGAGGAAAGAGATGGGGACCTGAACCACCTTCTCAGGCAAGCAGTAGGGAGACCAGGGAGAAATATGTTTGCTTCCATGTAGCACAATTTTGGTTGTGATAGTGCCTATAGCATGAATGGTGGTTGTTTTATTTTGAGGGGAAAAAACAGTGCAAAGGAGCAAGCTCTCTCCAAAGCATCAGGCAGCTCCTCCACCTGCCTCCTGCCTGCAAATTATGCCATTCCCAACAAACCAGACAGCATTTGTTGGGTGGAAAGAGAGACAGCAAGTCCATTACTGTCCATAGAGCACCTGCTGCTTCTGTCATTTCTAACCAGCTCTGTGAGAGGAAACCTCCGTTTCCTAACAGCATCAATAAATGCAGGCTGTATCCCAGAAATGGCAGGGGAAAAAAACATGTCCTTCTAGCTAAGGGCTGTGCTGCATCTCCAAGCAGATCCCTTCTCAGATGTGGAAGATCTGTGGCAAGCAGTAGACACCCAAAATGTGCCCAAACCCACCCAAGTGCAAAATGTTACCCTTCTGCCCCTTATTCAATGGGAAGCGAGGAAAGCCATGTGATGGCACACATAGTTTTGAGCATCATCCTCTGGTAGAGAGTCATGGCTGAGGTTGTGGTCCAGCAAAGTGGGAAGAGGCAGCCCCTGGGAGCCACTGTGGATGATGTGTTCTTGGGTTAAACGAGAATCCATCTAAGAGGGAAAGTGGATCAGGGCAGTCTCTGCTCAGGTTACTAACAGGTTAATTCAATTCCTCATTTAGTTGGAGCAGAAGGAAATTGTGGGCTCCAACTCCCACCCTTCCCTTTGATCTGTTGTGATTGCTGCAGGCACTTGCTTCTTTCTGCAAGGACTGGATTCAGTCAACAAGCTGATGACTGTTTGCAAGACAAGATCCTGGACCAGAGCTAGAGGTGTTCTGGGGATGGGCCTGGGAGAGCCCCTTCCCACAGCAGAGCAGCTGTGTGAGAGGAGTCCCATTTTTGTGAGCAGTCAGGACGTCCTTCACCACCTGTCTCACTTCAGCTTGCTCCTCCCTCCCCAAAAGGCTCACCAAAGCCAAAGCACCACCTTTTTGCACATCAGCTCTGCTAACTTTGACTTGCTGCTGGGCTGCAGCAGCAGCTCTCCAGGGTGCTCACCATCAAAGGCACACAGCCATTGCTGCCTACCCTGCAAAGTGCTGTAGTGGGTCCAGGTCATCCTCTCCCCAGAACGCAGAGGCACTAAGGAAGTCAGCACTAAAATAACCTCTTACCATCCCGGCTTCCAGTGGTGAGCATCTAGGTAGAATCTGGGACAGTGGAAAGCCATCCTTCTCCAGGATGATGGAATGGGATCTCTCCTGCTTGCCTCTTTCTGGGAGAAGTTGGGCAAACAGCAGTGTGGTGCTGGCAGGAGGCACTAATGCCTTTGCAGTCCCAGAGCTGTGCACTTGTGCCACAGCTGCCTTGAACCTGGCTGGTGCCAATGCAGCCACCTCGGCGTGGCCACAGCTTTCCCTGCTGTAGGTTGTGGCTGTGCAGGAGCAGAGGGGTTCATCTGCCCAAGCACTGGGCAGTGTGTATTCACCTGTCCATCCATCCAGCTGCAACCAGCGCTTGCTGCACGTGCTTTGGAGCAGGGTGGTGAGGCCATCCGAGTGTTGTTGGTTTATTTAGCAAGCAACGATAATTTTCTGCCTACTGCACACTCTTTAATTAACAGCTCAGAGGATGTGGGGTGAGAGGCGTAATGAGTGCTCCGTTTGCATATCAAAAGGCAGCATCATTAATATCCCTGTGCTCACAAGAGCTCTCAGAAGGCAGGCAGGTCGCAGGCAGGGATGCCAGCGGCAGCTGAAGTTGAAAGCCCTGCTCAGTGTGTGAAGCGCTGCTATGCCGAGGGCACATAGGCTGCATGGGGATGGGGAGGGTGATGGGCAGGGAGCAAGTAGCTGCACCCTCCTTCCCTAGGGTGGCAAGCAGGAGGGTTTTGTCAAGGGGACTGGATAACAGGGCAGTTTCTAAGCAAAGCGGGGTCTCATGGAGCATTTTTGGCTAAGTTGCCTAAATCCAGATGCTGCTCTGCAACAGCTCCTTTTCTTGACTCTCCTGCCAGCCTGGAGGAGTTGTCCCCAGGTGACCCCTTGCTGGCCAGTGCTGGTGGCCCTGGAGGGCTGCACTGAAGTGGCTGATTGTTCAGATAAAGCTTATCCTGTTACCCAGGCTGTTTGTTGCTGTACTTGCACAGAGAAGTCCCTGTAGATCTCAATTTGGCCATGCTCAGACAGCAGGATTAAATGTTCCTTTGCTTCTGTCTCCTGCATGGAGGAAATCAGCTACTCGGGTGATGGTTTACTCCTACACATGCACTTGTCTTCTTTTCCTTAACCCTCTTCTAATTAAATATAAAAATTTCCCAGGGGATAGGGGAGGTGGCATGCCAGGGCATCCTTGGCTCTCCCTGCATGTCTGGACACAGTGTGCTTACTGGGATCCTGTTCTTGCCAGGCTCTTGAGGTTTTTTGTCAGAAAGAGACTTGTTTTGAACACTCGAGTGAGCGAATCCACTTACCAGCAGGCTGAGCAGGCAGGCCCAGGTGGGACTTGTCTGGCAGGCATTTGTTTTCCCTGCTGCAAAGCTGGGGGAAGTCTGTGTAAGCTTTGCAAAGTTCTGGGATGAGGGACGTGGTGCCCAGGATTTCTTCTGCTCTGCTCCCACTTTCTCTCAGCTCTTCCTGCTTCTGTGGAGGCTGTGTTTGTGTGGATAACCTCACCTAGGCAGTCTCAAGGAGATGAGGATTTGCAGCTTCTGGAGGAAGCGGCCAAAATAATTTCTAAAGCCTGATTTTCTGCCTTGGTCATCCTCCCAGTTAGACAGGGCATGTGGGACACAGAGAAATACAGTAAGGGTCTGCATGCAGCTAAGCGGCACACAAACTGAAAGACCAAGAGGGAAAAATGCATTGGCGGAGGTATAGCAAATACCTGTCTCTTTTCCTCCCTGTTCAGCTGCACTTTTGGAGGAAGTAACCCTATCTGAACAGAAATACTTGCACTCCCTCAGCTGAGGAAACCTGCCTGGCTCCCCTGACCCCGCCTGGCTCAGCAGCAGGCGTCTGTCTGAGCCCTTCCATGGCCAGGGGAAGAACGGGCCAGGCTTTGGGGGACAGAAGAGCTCTGCTTTCATGGCAGAGCACATTATCAAAGGGACTTCTGCCCTCCAGGTTCATTATCCATGCTGCCAGTTGACAGAATAAACTGATTTCTGTGCTCTGCCTCACAAACTTTATATAAAAGCCAACCAAATAAACATACGCTAAAGTCAAGCACGTTGCAAGGCAAATTTACTACCAAATTCCTCTAAGCCAGTTAGAGGTGGAACAACACAATCAGATTAAGGGCACAATTAAGATTAAATTGATAGGTCTGAATTTTCAAGTGCCAAGTGAACACAGCTGGTAATCACATCAAACAGTGAGGCTGATATTAGAAAGGATGACAGGGTGTTCATCTTCCATGTGCTGTGAGAGTTAAGGGAACAGCTGAATCACTTTCAGGTGGAGCTTCAAGCAGTTTCCTGTGGGGATGGAGCCAGGGAAGGATCATGCAAGTCTCTAAGATCAAGTACCTGCTGCTGAGGGAAACTCCTGGTACCAGTCCTCCTAGTACTTCTCCTGTTTTGGAGACCACTTTTCTGAGGAGCATTTGCCAACTTCTTTGTGAAGCAAGAGGAAGGATTAACCATGAGGAGCATCGCTTTCATGTCTGACTAAAACACAGGGACTCTCAGCATTCAGACTCAAAAAGGAGAAGCCATCACAGTGTGTGTCCCACGCAGGTGCTGGATGCTCCTTAGTCCTGATCCTCTTCACTGCCTGTTATTTACTTCCACTGCTTCAGTGCCCCATTCCCTTTCCCATGGAAGTCAGGGGCAACCAGCCATTCCCATCAGCAGAGTTGGAACACACATATGTGGCATTAGGTAAGAGAAGATGCTCCATCCCCAGGCACAGGGGACATAGCGGTCAGGGTGGCTGGCACAGCATTGCTTTTTGGGGAGAAATCTTGGCCAACCTTTTTTTTTGTCCAGAACAGTTTGAGTTTCGTCAGGGAGAAGCACTTACATCTAATTCAGCTCTTAATTAACCCTGTGCACCCCAAAGAAACTCTGAAACCTCTTGTAAATTAAATATGAAAAGCATTATTTATCTAGGAATAGCAGCCTAATGGCTGCAGCTCTGATGTTTATAGTCACTAATGATGATGGATATGGGAGAGAGAAGTTGGGAAGGGAATGAAAGGGAAGACTCTCTTAAGAGATGCAGATACATATGTGTAAGGGACATATTTCTGGGACACAAGTGGACTCTTTCCTCGCTTGATTAATAATTAATGTGAAAGGAGTACCGGGAGGTTGGAAGAGTATATTCCTGGTGTAATAACCTGTGTCCTATTCTGTGTTTGCCAAGGTGAGCCATGGGGCTGGTGTTGCTGGAAAAGAGAAAAGCCAAATCTGCTTGTTGTAATGGGAAATAATTTTGCAGCTGTTAGGAGCCAAAGAGAAACGCTAGGAGCATTTTGACATTTCCCAAGGAGAGGGTGAAGGAGGAGGATGCCACAGGCTGAGGCACTCTCCTGTTGTCCCTACCAGGCCTTCTCTGAGCCTGGATTTCACCCCTAGCAAGGTGACTACAGGGTTCACTCGCTTAATGCTGGTTCTGCTTGTTGGCATCAAAAAGAAAAAACTGTCCATGAGCACAACTTCCTCTTGGGGGGGGCTCAGAGAGAAAAAACAGGAAAGCAGTGGGTTAGGGCTGATCCTAGTGTGAGAGTTTTCTGGGGAGAAGCTGGCACAGTCAGGAGCCAGAGCTTCCTGTAAGCTGGCTGGAGCTGGAGCAGCCCTGTGAGCCTTCAGCTTGGCATTTCGTTAAAGCTTTCTACTTCCTATTTTGTCTCTGCTCAAATGTTTTGTCCCTTTCAGCAGGCGAGAGGCTGAGGCCAGCTGCCTGCCTGCTCACATGGGGAAGTTTCTTCCTGGTGCAGATGGAAGATACTCCAGGCGTGGCATTCCCCAGGGCTCAGCATACTGGCTCTGAAGGGGATGCAGCTGTCACTGAGACCAAAACAGGGATGGGATAGTGAGGATGGGAGTATGGAGGCCATGTTTGGGGCAGTTCCCCTGCTATGGGATGCTCTGCACTGAGCTTTAAGACTGTCAAAAGTTTGCAGGCAGAGGCTGCTAAGGAGGAGAATTTCTGTTCCTGAGAATTTTCCTTGTGCTACCCTTGTGGCTGTACATTCATTTTCCCATTCAGCAGAGCAATATTAACCCTTGATAGCAAGGTCTGGACAGGTAGGAGCCGTCTTGCTTCCTCTGGGTTGATGCAGACCTGCCTGCAGTGCCTGGGGCAGGGTAAGGAGTGAGGCTGGCAGAGCCTGGCCCCCTGGGGGGTCTGTCAGAGACAGGGTAGTCAGAGTCCCAGGCACAAGGCTTCCCATCCCCCTCACAAAATGTCACAGGAAATAGTGATGCTCTGGGTTGCATTGATTTCCATGTGTTTATCTAATCAGAATTGAATCTCGCTGAGTTTCTGGCCTCAAACAACTATTTCCTGTGGCAAAACTACTGTTGTTTAATCTCACATGGGTGAAATGGCCTTTTCCTGCCTCATCCTTGTGTTTCACTGACCAGCCTTCTGCTCTTCTGCTAGGCAACAGGGAAAACTATGTTTTACCATCTTCTCTCTGACACTAATCTGTAAGTCTGCCTAGTGCCTCCTCTCCCTGACAGCTGGGGTCCCCAGTCCTCAGGCTCCAGCCTCCTCTTGGTGTCCCCCCCTGACTGTCCCCCCTGCTGTGCCCATCCCAGTGGCCTCAGGCCCATCCCTGTGCTACTTGCTGCACATTGCCCAACCTGTCTCGGCTGCATAGAGGCTTCACCAGCAGCTGCTGTGCTGTCAACAGGGATTGTGGCCTGAGCTCTTCCCGGTGCAGCCTCAGCTTCCTCTGGTGGATGGTACAGAAACTCTCCCAGGTTTACAAAACCTGCTGGTGTTATGCTGTAAAGTGCATTTCTTTGCATTTATCAGCATCAATACAATCTGTCACCATGGTACCCATCCATACAGTACCCTCAGGGCTCTCTGAAGCTGCTTGCTGTGTCCCAAGGTTGTGAATCACCTGAGGAAGTTTGTACTTGCTTCTACCTTCTGTCTTTGCTCCTCCATCCAGGCCATTAATAACACCATTGCCCAGCAGGAATCCTCACACGTGTCCCAACCTCACCCCTGCTATCTTTTGCCATTATAAAACCCATCCTCTCTGCTTTGGGACTCCTTGCCATGTTCCCACGCAGGAAAAAGATGGTGTCTTTTGCCCCCTTGGCTAATTAGCTTTTTTAGCAGCCATCTGAACAATCTTTCTGAACAATCGGAGGAGCTCTAAATCAATGACCACTTCGTTGTTCTGCATCCGCCGCTGGGCTGATGCGTTCAAGGAAATCTGGGAGATTAGTGAGACATGGTTTTCCTCTGAGACGCACACTGGGCTGTATTATGAGATGTTCTGTATTTAATTATCATTCCAATCAATTTGGTGCACACAGATGTGCAATTTACTGATCTGTAATTCCCCAAATTACCCCTGGAGGCTTCATTTTTATTGTCAGTGTAACATGTGCTACCAAGTATCTGCTGTTTGTTTTTTTGGGGGGAAGGCTTTCTTCTTGTTGTTTTTTGTTTTTACACCTTCAGCCATCTGCTCTCCAGAAATCCATTTTGCCTTGATTTTTTTTTCTTTCTTGTTACCTGCTATAATTTCTTGTTGCCAGGCAAGGTTTTGAATTCCCCATTTGGGAGTACCCCCATGTCCTGCAACTGAGCTGCAGGTACCTGGAGTCCATTCTGGGCTGTGACAGTATCTACTCTGCAGTCAACCCCTTCCAGCTATAACCCCATCTGGGTTCCCCCACTGTAGCAGGCAGACACCAACCCCACCACAGCTCCAGGTATACAGCTTAATTAATTAGTGCTTGTAGAGCGCAGTCAGGAGGTTCTGGGGAAGATGAACACATCGTAAGTGCCCTCTTTATGGAGACAGGAAATTATTCCTCTCGGGGAGCTGCTGACATGAGGTGGAGGTAGCTCACAGGGCTGGCACAGACAGACCCTCTGTGAGGAGGGGGCAGTTGGCTGCATCTCCTTGAGGAGACATAATTTCCTCTCAGGAAGTGGGCAAACAAAGCAAATAAATGCAGTGGGATAGAGGAGTCTGCATCTGACCAAGAGCTCTCCCACCTGGGGACCATCCCTCTCCTGGTCATTCCTGGACTTGCCCATGCCCCAGCAGCCCTGGAAAATCATCTCCATATCCCAGCCCAGCATCTGTGTCCCCAGGCATCCCAGACTCAAGGGGCTCTCCCCATGTCCTCCCACAGCGTGGCTCACTGGCCAAGCTCGGCACTGGCATCCTCCAGGACATGCTGAATCATGCTCTCCTGGGATGCCCTGTGTCCCATGTGGTGCTGCAGTCCTCCTCTGCTTATACTCTGTGGGTGCTTAATTATTAATAAAAAATTCTTCCAGCTCTGCTCTGATGTAGGGAGACACAGACAACCTTGTAGCCCCTTGAGTCCCCCATATGGGACCAAGGCAAGACACGTGGGGGAGCTTTAAATCCAGTCCTTGTGATGATGGAGGACCTGGGCTGCAGGGGTAGGGGGCTGGCTGAGAGGGAGATTTAACAAACACAGCAACCTGGCCCTGGCAATGCATGCTAGGCTGGAGATAATCTCCATTTAATTCTTTTTCAGATAATCCAGCCTCAGCTGTGGTCCCATGCTCCCTGACCCCTTAATCCTATTGCCACAGAATCTGTTTAATGGGGAAGCTGGTAAGGGCTCCTGTGAAATGGCTTGGGGCATTTCCCTGGCCCCCAGCTCTTTGTCTGCCCCTCTTGCCTCCTGCATTCCTGCTCAGCATGGATCTGGCACTGAAATATCTCCTTTCTCCCTCCTATCAGCTCTCCTGCCTCCCCTCTGGCTGAGAGAGCCCCTCAGCTGTCCGGAAGCAAAGAGTAGGCGGGGAATGGGGATCCCGCTCCCAGACACATTTACCAGGCAGCTGCATGGTGATCTGTCTGGCAACACAAGTTCAACACCAGTTCTGCAAGCCTTGCTCTGCTTTTGAGAGGGGTGGCTGTGATGGGCACATTATGGAGGAGAGCAGAGCAGCCCTCCCCTGTGTCCTGGCTTCCGGGTAGAAGGCTGGTGCGTGGGGAAGCATCCAGTCAGCAGTGGTGAGGAGATCTCTGGGAGGAAATTTGGATTATAAATTCCAAAGCTAGAACTGATGGAAAAGGAGGTGGGTTTAAGTACAAAATCTCCCCCACTGCCCTCCTCCTTGCTAGTGAGCAGGTCTCTCATCCTGGGGCCAGAGCAGAGCACAGCCACCCGGATTGGGTCCTCCTCGCTTTGGTCAGCTGGAAATGCATCCACCCCTCTAGCTCTTCCTTGCCATTCCTACTGGTGCTTACACGTGCTTGTGTTTGTATTTCCAGGGCAGTGCATTGGAAATGTTGGTCCTGATGTGCAGATACACATACATGCTACTGAGGGTTTACTTTAGCAGCTTCCCTGAGTGCCTGGTGAGCACTTTGTCACTAAAAGCCTTCCTTGGGGACAGGTTATCTCTTTGTGAGGGATCCACATGGGCTCAGCTGGATGGGGTCACTTTTGGTGCCTTGACAGGCCTTGCTGGGTTGCTGCCAGCCCACAGAGGATTCCAATTCTCTTTTGTGGCTGTAAAGCCATTCATTCATGAAAAAAGGTGTTCCTGGGAGTCAGGCAGTGCGGTCCTCTGGGGACATGAGCCATGCCTGATTGACAGACTCAGCTCCCTTGATGGCTTCCCACCATTCTTCTCTGAAAGGCTGGTGGGGGTTAGATTCTGCCATGCCCTGCATGTTCCCAGCAGGAGTCTTTACCCACCGCTGAATTTGGGAATGAGAGCACAGATGTTCTTCTCCTTGGAGCCAGACAACAGGGAAACAACCTGTTCCTATTCCTCTTCATGCTTCCCTGGACTGACACTAAGGGCAGATTCAATAATTTTTGGGCCTGAATAGGAAGCAGAAAGGTGAAGTGTCCTGAATTGCCTGGGAAGGGTCATGTCTCCTGTGTCTTGCTCATAACCATGCATCCCTCCTCAGTGGGAGTAAGGCCACAAAAGAGATGGGATCACAGTGTTAATGCAGGCTCTGAGTGGCTCCCAGGATGCTCTTTTCTGTCAGCTTTTCCTGCAGTGCCTCTCCTCAGTTCTCCAGCAATGCTCGCAGAGCTGGAACCCTGGAGAGGTGGCGGATGGCTCCGCTAAAACCATCTTTTGAACCTGAAGTTTTGCAGGGAGACACTTCATCTTTTGCTCCTTTGCTCTCACATGCATATTCAGCCAGAGAAAGTGCTGTTCCCCTAAGGTGAAGTGGTAGGATATTAATTTTCTGAAGTTCTCGATAAGCTATTGAAGATTAATTTTAGGGAAAGCCAGGGGATATGATGGATTGGAGCCCAAGCTTGCTTAAATATGCAATATTAAAAATTGATCGTTGTCTCTCCTTGTCATACACCCTGCCCCAGCATCTGGGGCAATCCCACAGTCTGACAAAATGCCAGGAAAATACTCAATGAGCCCCACGCCCAGCTGAGTGCAGATTTTAATAACTTGTGTTGCCATTATTATTTTTTAAATCACTTTTATGAGTTTTTGTTTTGTTTAATGCCTGGGTCTGTTGTTCAGATTGGCAGCTGAGGGCTTGGGAATCCTCCTTTACCGGACAGGCTGTGGACATCAGCACCCAGCACAAGCTGCTTCCCTGTCCTCCCCACCAACCCTGGCTATGGGGATGATGCTCCAGGAGACCGAGGAGCCATTGTGAAGGCAGTCCATGGTGGGGTGAAGGGCCTTGCCCAGGAAGACCAGCGGGTGCAGAGGGCTGGTTCAGCCTGAAGACATCCAGGCACAGTGGATGTAGCATCATTCACACTTTCAAGGCTTCCTGACTGCAGGAGGCAGCTCTTGGTGCACCAAGGGGAAGGTAAATCTCAGTTTTACCTTGCTCAGTTGGGACTCTTGGGCAGTTAATCCCTTTGCATCAACATGGCATTGTAAGCATTGACTCTGATGTTTCTCACTTGAAGGGAAACAAAAAGATATTGCCAAAATATTGGAGTTCATCAGAGCAGTGATGAATTCTTACAGGTATTTTTGAGTTTGGCTGCAAAGTTATGGTCCCTCTGTAGTATAGTGCTCAAGATGACTCCATCAGGGCACTCAACAAAAAGGAGAAAGCTTGGTGGGATTCCTCTTCATCCCTGCCTGGACAAGGGAAGTCCAGGCAAAGTCCGCCTGATCCACCCTGATCCGAAAGCTGCTGACATTTTTTTCTTCCCTTCAGTTAATGACTTGAAGGAGCAGGGATTTGCTGGCATTTGCCCTTCACAGAGAGAGCTGTGAGGGGACAAAGTGGGTCCCACTGAGGGTTCAGGGAGAACAGGAGGCATGGTGTAGCCTGACATCAGGCTTTTCTATCTCAGTTTACTTTTCTACTCAGTAAGCAGCATAGCAATACTGAGATGCTGCATTGCCTGATGAGACGTGAGGATCTTCAGGGCCAGTTTGACCAATGGCCACTCCTTTGCTGTCCATTGGGGGTGCCCAAGTTGCAGCTGAACTGCAGAAACATACCTGTGGGACCCTAAGGGTGGCATTGTGACCTCTTTAGCCATGCATCCCCTGAGATGGGGTTAGTATAAGGAGCCACAAGTGAATAATTGAATACAGAAGAGTAGCAGGCTTGAGCAAAGAGCTATTATTTGTCAAAGGTCCAATCTTCCCTGATTTGCACTTGGGCTGTAGTAGCACTTGTCCTAACAATTCATCCATGCTCTTCATTGCAGCAGGCTGACAGTGAGGAACGATGTATTTCCGTAGCTCCCAGGGGTGTGCAGGCTGTGCTTGGAGTGCTGTAACCCTCGTTAGCAGCCATTGCAAAGTTTAAAGAGTTTAAAGCAGATGTCTGGTCAGTTTGAAATAGAAGCCAGCTGGCCTCCATAGCTGCAGTCAGTGGTGGCCGCCATCTTCTCACCCATGTCCAGAGGTCCAGGAATGGGGAGGCCGAGTACAAAGTCATGACAAGCAGAAGAGCAGAACAGCAGCAAGCCCTAGCTCAAATGAACAAGAAAAAATGATCACAGGCAGTGCCACGCTGGTCTGTGTGCCAGAGGACAGAGGTGTGTTCCCTGCTACGAAGAACACTGAAGTGCAGGTGGCTCACACAATCACCACCGTTGGTTTTGCTGCACACTATTTGGGGCTTGGAGTACCAGGATGGTGGCCACAGCTGCAGGGTGAAACACACAGTGATGCTTGCTGCTGGCTTTGCCAGGTCCAAGGTGTGAGACCCAGGGGAGCAGGAGGGATATGAGCACTTCTCAAAACCCTTTGAGAGAGAGCTCAACCCTTTGAGAGAGAACCCTTAGAGCTACCCTGAATGGACAGGGATCAATTCCAGATCTTTCCAAGGTCTTAGAGAATTTCAGAAACCTGTTATCACACCTGTACACTACACATGTGGGGCAGCCATTTTTGTTAGTCCCATACAAAATTGAATTCAGAACCAAAATGTGCCAGTTGGCTTGATGCAAGTACTGAAGAGTGGTGCCAGGTACGGATGTTACATGGGCAGTAGTGACTTTGGATGGTATTAGTTGAGGACACACCAGGACACAGTATTTTTACGATTACATTTAACAACATAATAGAGTGCAAGGTTCTGCAGTGGGACCCGCTCAACATCCAGCAAGTTGAGCAGGCGTGCTGGCGATGTGCTCTGGTGCGGATAAATCCTCCTTTGAGCACCCAGCAGAAATATCACCTCTGTCCTCACACCAGCAGCCACGGGACAGAGTGCAGTGCTGTGTTCCACCATTGGCAAGGCCCAGGAAAGGAAGAAAGACAGCAAGAAGGGGTGAGGAGTGGGGTGTTTCTTTTCTTCACCAAATGCAGTTTTATTTCTATATTAAAAATTTATAGAGTCCTTCATTTAATATTTATAAAGTGAGTGTTTTGGTGATAAATTACTAAGGAACACAACAGGGCAGCCTTGCTGCTTGTGTGGGAATATCAGATGGGACTGGGAGCTCCCCTTTCCTCTAGTCTGCCTGGGCACTTCACCCGACATCCCTAAATGATGTCGGGGTTTGTGGGACTGATAAGGATACAAAACTGGGAAGAAGGCTTCCCACTTTTCATAGCCAAACTTCAGAGTGCTCACACTGAGCTGCTTTCTCCCCTCCACCCTCAGTGTTTGGAGAGTGGCTGACCTCTCCTTGCCTGCTGTGAGCCATGGAGTGCTGTGAGAGACTTTGGACTGGGATCACAAGGGGTTTCCAGACAGCCTGAAGCATCTGCTGGGGAAAAGGAAAGTAGGCTGAGACCAGAAAGCAACCATGAAGAGCTCTGCCTGGAGAGAGACTGGACTTCTGGGCTAAGATGAGCACCTCAAGGTGACCTGAGCATCCTTTGAAAACTGGGCTGGATCAATGCAATCAATCCTCCTTATCATTTCCTCTCCATCAAAACATGGAGCAAAACTCCTGAGCTCACAGGCAACCCATCAGCCTCATACCCCAGTGTCCCAAGGATCATCCAGGAGCCCAGGGACCCCTATCATCGTGGATGTGGGCCTCTGGGACACCACCGGTTCCTTCCTGGTATGCCAGAGCTTGCACCCTGGGGAAAGGGGCACAGAGCAGTGTGGGGTGGCAGACCCCGGCATGGGGAAAGCACACCACTTCCACGCTACTTCCCCATCCCTGACATGGGGGTCCTGGCACAGGGCAATGGTGCTGGCAGGGGAAGAGTGTGGTCATGACGTGGTACCCAACCTCTGTCCTGCACTGTCCACGTGGCATGGCAGCCACCCATCCTTAAGTTTTCCTGCTGCTGTAGGTGTCATGCCTCCAGCCAGAACAACAATGAAAGCATCAGTGCAGGCAAAATATCGGAAACTACCTTGTTTCAGCTATAGTCTCCAGCTGCTCTGGACCAGGTTAAATGACACTTCCCTGGGGCATTTCAGGAGCGTTTTCTCCCTCGCTTAAGCTCCCTAACTAGACCCAAGGAGGCAGCAAGAGAGTAGACGAGGTGGGCGAAAGCAATTTCAGCCCTTCGAAAGAAATAACTGGCATGTTACAGTGACAGGAAATTGTGCAATTAGTACAACAGGACAATGTCAACAAGCTCTTAACGCCAGTTGTTATGGCAACACCAGGGAAAGCGATGTCAGTGCTGGAAAAATCCAGAGAGACTGAGAAATAACAACAGCAGTAGCAGCTGCTGGGATGGCTCTGGCTTTGCATGCAGGGCTCCAGTGCAGGCAGCATCCTGGCAGCAGCCCAGGGCTATGACCACTGCCTTGAGGCCAGCCCCAGCCCTGTGCCAGGGAGTAGATGGGCAGAGGTAGAGGACCTGATCCAGCATGCAAGAAATGGGAGCCATCAACAGGGACCAGGGAAGACTTTTCCACACGCAGCCCCATGAAACTCTTCCCTGTGGCACTGCCCTGCAGGAGGGATAGCCAGAGCAGCCCATGTCATCCTTGGACACAGGGGTAGAGCATCAAATAGCTAAGAGCTGGCATCCCTGGCTTGGCTCATCGTGCTAATAACGTAGCAATGAGTGAATTGTGTGAGAGAGAGTATTGAGTGTTTTTCTGCTAGCAAAATTATGATGCTTTGAGTCTGGTGCACATTCACTAACCCTGGGCAAACATATGGTTAGGTATGTTGACAAGGTGTTTCTCATGCGGCTCTGTGGGCAGCTGGCTCCTTTATATCCATGCCAAGTACAGCCAGGCCTCTCTGCCCCCTCTGTAACCTGCCACCTCACGAGCCATGTCCACACGTGGGGCTGGCACTGGGGAGGGAGAGAGAGGCAGAGGACTGCCCTGAAAACAGCTCAGCCCTTGATTCCTGCTTTAGCCACACTACATCTGTGCCCTGTGCCAGCCCACAAACCCTGACCCACTGGCTTGACTTTCCAGCTTGAGCCCAGACTTGCCTAGTGATGGCTGGGCTGAGGCTGTCCCTATTCAGTGTCACCAGCCTGGCTCTGCGCCCCTGGCTTCTCTATGGTGGGATGTTCAGCCATCTGGAGGGGCTATGGTAAAATGGAAGAGAGACATTAATGCTGGAGCTCACGGTGTCTGTAAGCCTCTGTGATGCTTACCAGTAGAAAGGTGAGAAATTTCTCAACATGTACAAAATGGGCCTCTGGTACCCTGTCCCAAATACGTCAAAATGGAAAGGATTTTGTTTTAGCTTGCTGAGGTGTACAGCAGCTCCTTCCTTCTCTCTCTCCCTGTGCTCCTGCTAGCCAGGGCAAGTCCCTGCAGCAGGTTTCCTCCAGAAGTCATTTAGACTTCTCTGTGGTTGTGCCTTCTGGTTTACCACAGCATAAGCCAACGTATTCTCCTTTCTCAGGATCGGTATAGCTCTCTCAGTATGAAGTTTGGTGCCTACAAAGCTAAGCAAAGGATTCAGGTTACTCCAAGCTCCCATTTTGTGTAATGTTAGATCTTTCTGGCCAAAAAGAGCTCCTCTGTAGTAGGAGCAAGGAGAGACCATGCGATGCTTTCAGAGAGAGCCAGGGCTTCCGGAGTCACAGGGAGAATCGTCCCTTTCAGATCAACTCTATTTCTGAGGTCTCCTTTAAGGCTTCAGAAGCCAGAGGGGCAACAGCAGAAGGATGTCAGTCCAGGAGAAGCTGCTGCGGCATAGCCACCCATGAAAGCTAAAAGCATATGGCTTCAAAGGGAGAAACATCCTGAGCCCTTCGGAAAGAGCTAAGCAATAGGAGGATCAAAGCACTAAAGAGAATTGTGTTTCCTTTAAAACTGAAGTCTTACAGCAGCTTTGGAGGGATTCTTAAGAAAATGTAATGGGATCTCTAGAAAACAGCAATGCAAGCCTCACAGTTGGTATAATGAAGACGAGCAAAGAACTCCATGTGTTATTTGTGAAATGCTATTGCCCTTGGAGCAGTGGCTGAGTTAGTCATTCAAGTACTTTAGGATGTTGGTGACTGAACTTTTGAATATGGGGAGTTCTTTTCTTCCAGCTGAGAGTTCTGTGTTGTGCTTCCATCTGGCCAGATGGTAACACCTTTCCTCATTCCACACAACATCTTGCCATGGGACTGCTCTCACTGATTTTGCTGGAGCCATTTGCAGAGCAAACATTGTAATGTGTCCATAAGGAGGCACAACTGAGTCTGCAGTGAGGTGGAAGATTCCATAAAGCTAATGAGCTCCTAATGAATGTGGCTGATTACCTGACGCTGTTTCCTGTGAAGGCAGTAACAGTGTGTGTATTATGGTAGATCACTATAGCATTGCTTTGGAAAACTTTTGGCATTAATTCTTCCCAATGATGACAGAACCATCAGGCCTGTGCACTTCTGGGCCTGGCAGGTTGTCCATCGATCACTGTGAAAGTTTGGTCTGAGTGATGGAGCATGACAGTGGAGTTCAGGAGGTGTTTTGGTCCCTCACTGGTCTCCTGGCTGGGATCAGAAGCAAGGCAGGAGTGATTCCATGTCTCACACTGACCTTCAGCCCCATTTCATCTTTGCCTTCTTCCTTTTCTTCATCTGTTTGTGCCTTGATCCCAAGTTATCTACTGGTGCTCCTTAGGACTGAAGGAGGGAGACTTTCTCCCATTCCCAGTGAATATGGCCACTTTCCAGCCCATGCTGAGCAGCAGTGGACAGGAGACACTGCATCCACTCCATGAGAGGAGATCCAGCCTGTTAATACATTTCTTTTACCCTTGAACCTAGGGAGGTACTGAGGAGAGCAAATCTCTGATGCCACATGCAACTTGAGTGCCTTTCCTTCCTCCAGCGGTCAAGGTTTCTGATGTCCTGGCTCCCAAATCAGTTTTCCAAGTCCTTTGATCGGCCAAGACTGAACTCACCTCCTCCCTTTTTTCTCTGAATTGTTTCTCGGATGATACTGGCAGGCAGCAAAGAGAAGGCATACCTTCTCCCAGGCCTGTTACTGAGTGGTGCAAGTTTAGCTCCTATAGCTTCCCTTCCCAGTCTTCTTGCTCTTTGGTCATACTGAATATATACCATTTCTGTGCTGCCTCCTTTGATTTCTACAGAGAAAGCCTTTGCCAGTGGTGGATGTGTCTGATTTTTCTCACTTTGCCATGGCAGCTTTGGAGCTGCTGAGATCCCTGGAGACTCAGCAAGTCTTCAAACAGTCAGAGTAGCTGAGATCCAGTCTCCTGAGACATCTGAGCACAGCACAGCATCTGCTTTTTGATACAATGCTATCAAGATGTTTCTCTGGGGTTTTTGTTTTTTTTCTTTGTATGTGGGGTTTTTGTTGGGTTTTTTGGGGTTTTTTTGCAAATCAAGAAAATGAAGCTGGTTTTGCTCCTGCTTTTGTTGGGGACTGCTGGAGAAGGAGGTGTTTTCATTTCAGCTCTTGAGTCAAAGATGAAAGGAAGAGGAGAAAGTGGAGGAGAGGAGGCAGGAAAGGAATATCAGACAGGACAATAAGGGAGAACATCTGCTCACAGCTTCACAGGAGAAGGCAGTCAAAAGGCATTGCCCGGTGCTGGAAAGCAAAGCCCAGGTGGCTGGAGTTGAGCAATAATGAATGGGAGGTGGATAGAGGAGGCTGGGTGGCTGTGGGATCTGGGACACACCAGGAAACCCAGCAGGACTTGAGAGGACAAGACTGAAGGAGCTGCTGTCTTTGCTGAGCCTCCAACCAGATGCCTTGACCATTTGGCCAGTAAGTCAGTGTGGCACAAGCCGATTTCCTTCTGTAACCCATGAAGGGGGGATATTAGCTTTGCCCCCTTCCAGCTCAGTGGGGCACCCTGTACCTGCAAGTCCATATGAAGCCACCCACAGGGCTTTCCATCAGGTTGCAGGCTCCTGACGTGGGGTCCCATGCTCTGCCCTACTGTCCCAGCGCATCCTCCAAAGACCCCAGCTCCCTCAGGTCAGGAGCCTCCTCTGCCAGTGCTTCCTGGGTTCCAGGCCCTGCCCTTGCCCTGGAGTGCTCTCCATGGAGACCGTCACAGGGATTAAACTGCTCAGATACAGAGATGTTCCAGGTTATCTTGATGAACACACACTCTGGCTCTGGACTCTGCCAAGCAGACAGGCCTGCAGCAGGATCTAGCCCTGTTCTGCCTTGGGTTGTAAGGCAAATATATTATTCCTAATCCTCATCTAGCACCTTCTTTGGGTCTGGCCTATGACCATTAGTATAAAAAATAGCCTTGACAAACAGAATCCTCCACAGAAGTAATTCTCCCCTCTTGCTTGGCTTTTGCCCCGCTGGACATCCCAGAGGCTTCTGCAGGAGTCTGCTTTGTTCCAGTTCTGCTTTGCCATGTTGTCATCTCTTCCTCAATAAAAGCAACTTGAAACCAGAGCCAATGTCCCCAGGTACACTCTGTGTCCATGAAGGTACTTTCTGTTCACTTCCCTGGCACCAGCATGACACAGTATCTTCAGCCAAGCTTCTGCTGTTTTGGTGGATCATCTCAGCAGGGACCCTACCTTCCCTTGGACCTGGCTGCAGGTATAGTGCCACTGATAATGGGCCCTCAAAAGTCTATCTGTACATGCAGGGAGCATGTCAGATGTTAAAGTTGCTCATACTTCCCATACTGCCCATACTTACTCCCTGCTTCCATATGCATACTCTCTGACAACGTACCTCTCTTCCACTGAAGCAGGTTAGTTTTTAATTCATCTGTGATTTCCTCTTGCTGCTCAGGGCACACAGATTCTCCTGCTGCATGAGAGGGAAGGGAGCAGGAAAGGATGCTGACAGAGCATGACACTTCCCCTCCTGCCTCTCTGCACTTGATCCCAGCGTCTTGAGAGTGGATCTCATTCTCCCCACACAGGATATAAGAGGCTTTTCAGCCCCCCTCACGTATGCATGCACTCTACTCTCTGCTAATCCGTAGTGCTATTTATTAACAGACCCAGCAAGGGCTGGGTAAAACTTGTGAGTCATTAATTCAGCTGGAACGATGAGCTAATGAGAGGAACCTTGCAAGCTTCCCTCCCCAATGCTGGTTGCTCAGTGCATATTAATCTTCCTGACTACATGTGCCGGCAGCATCCCCAGCAGCCGAGCACACTGCTGCATGTTTGCTTTATGTGCCGTTGTTCCCTGTGCCCAAGACCTCTGCTTGACTTGCTATAGTTCTTTCCAGTGAATTTGTTCCAAACCGGTTGATTTAAAGGCAAGCAGAGACCTGGAGATAGCAGAGGGAGGTCTGCACACATTAATGAAGCCCCTGTTAGTACTTGTGTTGTCATGTGAGCAGGGGAAAAGTCCCCAGTTCCTCTGTGCCTGGTGGCACTGAGCGTGGTTCATCCTTCAGTACATGGTGAGGGGCTCCAAGGTATGAATTTGTCCAGCTGGGCTGGATGACAGCAATTCATTTGCTATGGGGCAATGCTGAAGAATAACGAAATCTGTGCACAACCCAGGGGATAGAGGGGAGTTTGAATATGAAGGCTGTAAAACTCTCCTGGGTGAGTGTCTCCACCATCACTTGAGCTTTGTGAGCTTTCCCAGTTGTATATATCTGTTCTAGGTTTGTGAGGATTTTCAAAATTATAAACACTGAGACACGAAGGGTATGAGCAAAGCAACTTTGTTCTATTACTCGCGATAGCAATTAATACATACTGACCCCTGGATTTCTGAAAAGCCACTGAGCAGAAGAAGATGGAGCATGGTACTTGGTGGAGGAGCAGGCAGGCAATGCACCTTTAGGGTGTCGCCTGGATCAGAATCATGTGCATCTCATCCTCCTCACCTCTCCACCCCAGAACCACCTCTTATATCCCCCTCACAGGAGTGGAATTGCAACATCAGCTCATGTGTGGCCAGCACGTGAACAGGGACCACAATGGCTTATGATACCAACTCTATGATAACAATGTCTCTGTTGTTTCTCTTCCAAAGGTCAAGTTCTCGCCAGTTAACCTAACCTATTGTTTTTCTTTCTAAGGTTCAGCTCCCAACAGTGAAACTATACAATATTTTCCCATGCCATACTGATGAGCACAGCCATGGGCCAGCTATGGCAGGGCATCAGGCACGACTCAGGTCTGCGACACAAGCTCCTCAAATTATTCCTATAGAGTCACAAATTCCTGTAGAGTAACTGTAAGGCTGCTGACAAGAGGCTCACTTTTCTTAGTTACTCTTAGAAATAGCCCACAGCACTCTCGGGATCCACTGATCCCTGGCTGTAAACCACTGACCTGAAGCTTGTAGAGGAGGGAAGTGAGAGGGCAGCACCGTGATTGGCACCCAGAGAAAGCCATGCACACCAGGGCAGGCGATTAGTTTAGAAACTCCTGCCTGCCATTATAAACCTGGCACCACCAGGCCAAGGGCTTCATGGTCCGTGGGATGTTGGGAGCAGGCAGCTGTCCTGTCAGGCTCTGGCACAGGACGAGGCTCAGAATATTGTGGGCACATGGTGGGCTCCACATTGTTTACAGCACCATTTCCAGTTTATCTTCTGACCATAAATGTTTAATTTCTCTCTAAAGGAAAATTTCAGCGGGCACTGTCTGTAGGCTGGTGGCTCTCACCACTGGAAGGACAACCATCAGGTCTCAGCCTTAGTGGAGGGACAGAAGCAAGTGTGTTTTGATGCTGTCAAGCAACAAGCCAGTTTTAGGTTTGAGCGTGGGAGGATTCTGCTTCTTCCCCAATCTCAGATGGCTGCTGTTGCCTGAGTCTAGGAGCAGGAGGTATTTAAATATTACTGTTAATTGGGAGTATTTTAGGTCTATATTTCTCCCAAAAGTTAGTTCTCTTGATTGGAAACTCTAAGTCAAGGCGCAAAATAACTGACAAAATGCACATTTATTGCTGAAAAGTTAATGCTGAGCCAAGAACACAGGAAGCACCCAAAACCCAGAATGAAACACAAAACCAGAATATGGCAACAGCAATAGGCTCTGAAAATGCAGTAAAAGAACTGTCCTCAGCTCAAAGATGAGCTTGGTCACATTTGAGAGGCTGCAAACATCACAAATGAGAAAGGCTCATTTTCCACCCTTGTCCTAGCAGTGACATCTGCAAGGTTGAAATCTATACTGCTGAAAATCCTCAAGGACCCCAGAGCCAGAATCCAAGCCGAATTCATTAACTGACTCTAATGCTGCTTTTAATAAATTGTATGGCTTTTAAATGCAAACATATTTTGAGAAACCTCTTTTTTGCTGTGTCTAAGACAGGTAAGGTAGGATCGTAAAGCCAAGTGTAGATTCTGACTTTGCACATGTTTCAGATAATTGCCATCCAAATTAAAGCTTATTCAACTGATGAATTTTTTTAAAATTCATCCAGTGAATAAATGCAATATTAAGTCTTTCAACACAAAGTGAAAAAAAATCTAAATAAATGTTAATTTCATAATAGCTCTAATAAGCTGGTTTAACTACAATGGAAGTTGGCAGAAATCAACTACTGGGTTTTGCTGACCAGCACCAGTCAGCTTGCTCTAGCAAAACAGGGAAGTAACTCAAACGTGAAACGAGATTAGAGTGGATTATTTAAAGGCTTCCTGTTTACAGATTTAGATCAACTTGAATTGAAATCAATTCATCCTGCCTGCTCACTTAGGAAAATGATGATTTGTGATTGTGGCAGGTGTGATTCCCCCTTACTGCTTCTTCACCTCTCTCCATAGAAAGGTGTTGTACGTAGTTTATATTTATATATTAGAACAAGCTATGAGATGAGTGAATCGTCTGAGGAACTGAGGAAGCCACGGCTGCTGGATCATGCCATGGAACAGCATTGTTTGCTCTGAGGTCCTCCTGTTTGCAAGGAGGGAAGCAGGATGCTGATCACCTGGCCACAATCTGCATGCATCCTGAAGCCATGGTTAGATCCTTGTGCCCCCATGAGCCCAGCTAGGAGAGGAGCCCCTCCTTGCCCCACCTCTCACAGAACTGCTGCAGATGGGGCTGGTGTGACAGATAAATCCCCAGCACCCTGGCCATGCCAGATGCCTGGCACGTCAGTGTTGCTAAGCAAGGAGAAGTTTTAACGTGCTGATTAATGCCCTGACTCTGGGTGAGTAATTAGAATTAATGTGGGATATCAAATCAGGAAATCAGACATTATTAGGAGGAATTAGTGATTTATTTTCATTTTACGCCTGGCTCACCCCAATCCCCCAACACAGACGGGGGATTTGGCAAGAGGCGAAGCTCCTTACTTAGAGCACAAGGAGGAAGAAGTAAGTGATGAAGGGAGGAGGAGAAAGGAAGGGGAGAGCACAGCTCCTGCATGGTTAATCGCCAAGTCTCAAGACAGCCTGAAACTGTGGTGGCTGATGTGCAGAGCAGCAGTGAGGGACCACAGCCATGACTACTGCTTAGAGTCCCAGACAGCTATGGCTGGAGACATGGTGAGAGCCCAGAAAAACTACTTGAGCTGGGAAGTGACATCCTAGCACAAACCCTGGCATTTCCCTTCTCTGGTTTGCTTTTGTTCTTACAGACTGTGGATAGGACAAATATGCCAGAGCAAATCTGCGCTCCTACAATAGGTAACATGGCAGAAGGGCAAGGCAGGGGTGAACCTTCTCACTGGCGCTAATGCTGGGGGTCTTGGTCCTTAGAGCAGTCCTGCTCTGGCACAGCAGTGACGACTGAGTGGCCTGAAGCCACACAGGGCTGCAAACCCTCTACCCAAACACCCTGCGAGATTGCAGCTGGTTGCTCCAAAGCTGCTGTCAGTCAGCACATCGTTGTGAGATAGTATGTGCAGTTGACAAACAGCTTGCAGCAGATAGCTTCCCAAGCCACCATGGGGTGAGGGTAGGCTGGGTATCATAGAATTGTTTAGGTAGGAAAAGACCTTTAAGATCACCAAGTCCAACTATTAACCCAGCACTGTGATGTCCACCACTAAACCATGCTCCTAAGTGCCATATCTCCATGTCTTTTAAATAACCTCCAGGGAAGGTGGCTCCAGTACTTTGCTGGGCAGCTTGTTCTGATGTTTGACCACCTTTCCAGTGAAGAAATATTTCCTTAATATCCAACCTAAACATCACTGGCACAACTTCAGGCCATCTCCTCCTGTCCTATCGCTTGTTACTTGGAGGAAGAGACCAACCCCCACCTTATTGTGACCAGGGATGCTTGGAGTGGCTGAGCAAGGACAAATAGCAGCAGCAGCATCCCACTAGCCTTTGATTGTCCAAGCTCTGCATTTGCAGGGAGAATTTAGATGCTAAGGAGCCCAGAGCTAGTGGTGGAGTAGGACACCCAGCTGAAGTGGCAGTAGGAAGAAGCAGGGCAGTGTCCCAAAAACCTCCCCTCCACAATCAGACCCATTTGGAAATTCATCTTAGGCAGAAGTTTTAGGCAGATTTTTTTCACTCTTTCTTTTTTTTTTCCCCAGCATGAAAATGTCATTGGTTTTATAGATATATATATAAAATAGCCCTATATATATCCCCTATACCGTCTCAGCCATATTTAGTGCCTTTGATATATCTTACGTGCAGTGTGCACTGTGGTAGCAGTGAGAGGAAGCTTCAGGATCAGCGCTCAATGTGCACAAAGACCATTTCACAAAAAAAGGTAGGCGTTCTTTCTATTTATAATTATTTTGGATCTATAAACAGGTAAAAAAGCCCTTTCTCCCTCTCTCCTTTCTGCTCAATTGCCAGAGAAGAGAGGAAAGCAAACAAACATAATACAATATGCAGGACTGGGTGGCTCGGTCAAGCTGTGTAGTACAAAACCATGTGCTGTTCTGGGTATTGCAGATGGAGCCTAAGTGGCACAGCTCAGCCTGTACCTCATATCTGGAGTTTTCATCCCTGCTGAAGAGGCAGTCAATTTGGTTTTGCACAGGACAAAAGCAAGGCTTAGTCAATGAGGTGCCCAGAAAAAACAGTCCTTGCCCTGGCACACACTCCAGTGAAGGGAATCAAGGATGAAGAGATGGGTTTGGCAGGGTATGAAGACAGCAAGAGTCCTGTGTCCCAAGCAGGAGGGCTTGGGAGGTTTCAGCCCCCACCAAGGTTCAGTTCATTGACCAAGCATTCTCCAAGAAAGCATAAGAGATTGCAGAACCGACTACTAAAATGCAGCCTGCTGTGAAACATCACAACGATTTACATGTAGATTTTAATCAGAATCGAGATGTATTTGTTTAATTAGCACTACTGTAACACAGGCTTGGATGGAAAAGCTTCACAGGGGAGTCAGGTTAATGCAGAGCTGGACGCTGGGCACCCCAGGAGAACAGTCTGCATCTGAAAAGCCTGCTATGCTGGGGCAGCTTGATCACTGCTGCTGAGGAGCCAGAAGAGGCTTTCCAATGTGGCACCTAGCAGGGTAATCAGCTCTTGGCTTTGACAGAATATGCTTTAGCCTGAGGAAGAAAAGCTAGGGGACATCACAGCAGTCTGCAATTCCAGCCTAAGTGTAGCAGAAAACAGTGTTTTTTCACCAAAAGCAGCATATGTCACTCAGTTGAGTTAAATGAGGCTTAAATAAACCAACCAAACAAACCCAAAGAGAAAGAAACAACATGTCTCAAGAATGGTCTACTTTCCTAGATGGTGTCTTGAACACTTTGTCTCTGCCTGAAGACACCCCAATCAAACCAGGACAGTTTGGAGTTGCCAGTTGGACACTCCACAGAAAAACCAGGAGCTGCTTCAGCTCCTCTTAAAGGGCAGGGTCATCCAGCTGGAGTTGCAATATGCTCCCAGCTACCCTGTGGTAGCACTGACAGCCCAGGTATGCAGTTGCACTTGTCAGCCATACCAACAACAACAGACATGAAGATACCATAAAAATCCCACAGATGTCTGCATGCAAATGTTTACCAGCCTTGCAGAAATAACTGGGGCATCTGCTGGCAGAGCAGTGGCACCAATGGCAAGGAGCATAGCCGAGGCTGGGGAGAGAGAGAGACAATCCCACGTGAAGAGAAAAGCCCAATATGGAAGGATGTGAAATCACCAATGGGACAGGGTGGACAGCAAGGGACAGTGGTCTGAGTTGGCAGGTGCCTAGTGGCTGTGGAGCAGGCACCACGTCCTCCTCTGGCCATTTTCAGGGAGCAGCAAGGGGACAGTGACTTTCCCCTGCCAGGTCGGAGGGAAGACTTGGATTACTGCAGGTGTCAGCTTCAGTGCTGACTCCAGTACAGGGCAGAGGTGGGCTGAGGATTTTTGACCACAAGGCACGATACGCCGGTGAGCTCAGTGATGGATAGAAAGTGGCATTAAATGAGACTCAGTGCCTGTCTTTATCTTGTCTTTAGCCATCACAGAGAGGGTGACATAAATGCTGAGCACTGAGGCCATGGGAGCTGCTGCCTTTGCTGGCCTTCAGGCAGGTAACGCCAGCAGCAGAGTGCAGAAGGGACTGGGGCATCACAGATCCCACAGTCCTCTTTGTTCCACAGAGCTCTGGAAGCCCCCTTATGAAAGGAAATGTGTTTGAAGATCTTGTAGCACTGGCTTAGTAAAAACTGAATGGTGATTATTCCTCTGTACATCCAGAAGCCATGGAAAATTCAAAAGAATTTGAGGAACCACAAGGCAAATCAAAGCTTTTTTTATCTGAGGTACTCTCCCTCATTACATGATGCTAAAAGAGGTGCTCCCTGCCATTTATGTCCCTGTGACCCTCTTTCTTCAGTGCTGTCAGCCCTGATGCCATGGGGATGGGCTTGGCTAACCTTGTCTGGGGCTGCAGCTCCTCCTCCCAGGCTAGCACTTCAGGGGGAGCCCAGGATGGCAGAGGGTGGATGGGGCAACCACTAGTGTAATCCTGAATGCCAGCCCTAATGCTGGGCTCTGCAGAGCTTGTCTCAGGGGTTGCCATTCCATTTGGCACATGGGCTGCTATGCTGCCTTCTGCAGTGCCCCTCTGCTCCTCCTTGTCCAGGGGCTGAGACGGGTTTGCCTGCTGCCAGACATCAATGTCCTTCTGCCCCTCATCACCTGGAACCTGCAGGGCACACTTCAGCCAGCCCAAAGCAGGAGGCTGAAACAAAGCCCTAGGGAAGGGAGTAGCAAATGCCATGTGGGAACAGGCCAGAAGCCAGAGCAAGTGCAGAGGTCCCCAGCTGCATCTCACTATCTCACCTGCTGCCCTGGCCCTGGAGTGGAGCCTTGCACTCACAGGGTTGCAGGATAGGCAGCTCCCAGGAGGGGAGAAGGCACCCTAGCAGGCTCACCACAGGCAGGAGGCTGCAGGCAGGCTCTGGCACTGGCAGCAGCAGGCACACAGACAAGGCTGGGCTCCACTGCGGCAGATTGATAGGTGTCTGGTGGAAAACATCCTACTGATAGGCTGAGAACAAAATGCAAACAGGGAGAAATGACAGCTGTTCCTGTAGCTTTTCCATCATCTCTGCCGATAGCAGCCACAGCGCCTGCAGCTCCGCGATTGATGCATCTCCAGGGACTCCGGGAGCATGGATGCCACAATCAGGAAGGATAAAAGAATTGCTGCTGGAACCCAGAGGAGACTTCGGATCCTTATCAGGAACAAAAAGGACATCAATCTGGTGCCAGTACAGGCCTGTCAGATGCAGCCACACACTCAGCAGCCAGCCCAGCAAGGCTGGCAAGGCACATCCATCCCTGCTGAGCCCTCCTCCCACCTGGGGTAGCTCCATTTCAGCCAAGCAGCACCAGGCATCAGCACTGAGACCCAGCCACTCCTTGGCCAAGAAAATCCTTAGCAGCAAAGATATAGCAAACAGAGCCGGAGATGAGCCTCTTTGGAGTCCCAGCTGGCTCTGGAGGGTTTGGTCCTCTGGCCTCATGCAGATTGACAGATCAGCTGGCTGTGTTGTGAGTCCCAGCCTGAGCCATGATGCCTCATGGCTGGTCCCCTGCTACCTGACCCTTTGAAGTCCTGATGCCCCACAATGTATGGGACTGCTTTATAGAGCACTGTCAGTGGTGAGCATTGACACCTCCACAATGGACAAAGCTGCCATTCTCTTTTAGGCCTAGCTTCTGGGCGTGGTAAGAGGCAGGAACATAGCACCACTGCTGGTTGGAAAGCACCCAGGTACAAACTGGTCATCAGGGACAAACTTGTGCAAACTGATCATCTGGGACTTCCAGCCAAATCCTGCTTTGGGAAACCCTGCTGCTGCACCTCTGATCTGTGTGAGGGGGCTAGTATTCGCATGTCATAGTAAACACACACAGCATCCCTTTGGCTGCCACTGCTTGGCAGGGGGCTGGAACTCCCCACCTAGGGACACAGAGGACTACCATCCAGAAGGACCTTACTACTGCCTCTCCTGATGCAACCCGACCTGTGCTGCCTCCAGCTTCTTCTTGGGTAGAGCAAACAAGCTGCTTGATAACCACACTGTTCAAACATGCAGAGGTTAAAGACAGACTTGCAGGACAGTCTGTCCTCTGGGCACAGCCAGGTTCTGGGCTGTCATAGTTGTCTCTCTCATGGGTGGCCAGAGCTGACCACAAGGATGGAGGCTGCTGGCACTGACTCTGAGACTGCTTTCTGCAGCGTCCATGCCTCCTGCTGAAATCTACTATTCCCAGAGCCAGGTGTGGAACTTCTTCACTCACTGGTGTGCCAGGAATTGGCTGAGGTGAGCAAGGCTTGTTGCAGGACTGCATGCATCCCCATCACCCTATCCTCCACCCCAAAGGAGATGTATGCCACTAGGAGCATCATCCCCATAAAGCCGAAGAGAGCTGATAGGCGTCACTGTGCAAAGAGCTTTTGCATAATGCTCTTGTGACAGCTTGTAGTGAAAATACAGCTATTCCTTAAAGTCCATTCCCTGTCTGATGGGAAAGTAGGACAGCACACTCTGAGCTGTTCCCCAACCTGCAGGCTGGCTCAGGAACCATGAAATGGCATGGAGGCATTCTGGCATGTGCAGGTACACTAAATCTCTTATTTAAACTTTCATGGTCATGGTGATTAGTAGCAAAATCATAAGATTTGAGTAGCAAAAAGGAGCTCTGACTTTTTAGCAACAGAGGTGTTTTGTTTGGCTCTGTGCACACACATGCACACGTACAGAGAGCCCTCACAGGTGCACAGCCAAAGGGAAAACACGCTGGTCAAGTCAAGTGTGGAAAGACCTTGCTATGGTGTGGAGCAAATACTGATGCTGTGTAAAGGGTTCCAACTAGTTTAGAAGCAAAGCCAAGTAAGAGTTCTAGCATCTTGGGGAAATTGCACTGTGGCCATTTGAATCTCCACTGCTGCTGCCCTCTGGAGAAGGCTGGACGCATTTCTCCTTGTTCTGGAATAATGTTTGTCTCTGTGACTATTTTGCCTGACTACTTCAGCTGATTCAGGGCTACTGGAGAGCTGAGCTCCAGAAAAGGAAGAGTTTCTGGGATGGGCTTGAAGTGCTGCAGCCCACACAGGGCCACACAGGGCAAGCCACAGTGATAAAGGAAGGTAGTAGGAGATACTTGGAAAAATGTGAGAATTTGGTGACAAGGTTTTGAGGCTCTCAGCAAACTGGAGAGCTGCAAAGGGTGGTTCTGGCCAGAGCCAACGTCTTACATGGGTAATACCATTGCTATGCCTTTCCCAGGACTGGCTGTTGCTTCTGCAAACCCAGCTCCCAATGGCAGGATGGGCTTGGCTTGCTTTTCTCTCTCTCTCACCTCCCTTCACTTTTAAATAAGCTTCTATCCTTTACTGCTTGGAGGTACACTTTGAAAACCTGACCCTGATGCACCCTAAAAGCTAAGAAAGCAGCAAGTAAATAAAAAGAGCATTTTCTCTTCTGAGTTGAAAAGTCACATTTAAGAAAAAAGCCCAGCAATTTTCTAACCCTTCTTGCCCTAATTCAGGAGAAAAATTTTTTCCTCTTTTCTTTCAAGGCTAGTACCTCTGGGGGATTTTGTGTTATGGTGCCAGTGCAGAAGAAGCCAAGGTGGCCTCTGCCCCTTCCTGAGGACATTGAGTTGTCCCAGTGGCTGGATAGTGCTGTCACCTGCCAGCCAGCACTTCATGGCTGTGGGGGACCATGGTACTGCTCTCACCGACATCCTTTCTTGATGGAGAGCTTTACCATGAGCACGGACACAGCCACATAAGCCATACTTTTCTGAGAGCCTTGACACCCTTCTCTGGCCAAGGTGACTTTGCTCCTTGGAGCCATTAGGCAGGAGTTAATGCACTCACCTAGAGCTCTCTGGTGGCCAGCTGTTCCCTGTCCTAGTCCCAGATGCCTGTCCTGGGCACACAGGTGTCTCTGGCAGAGAGGGCAACCAGCCCTCAGAGCATCCATGGGTGAATTTGTCCTCCCCTCATCTCCTCCCCACTTCTGTGCATCAGTTGTAAATTCTGGCAGGAGATCTCCAGCTGGAAGCAGGCTGCAAAGCACTGGCAGGTAATTGCTAAAGCAAACAGGGCTGCATTAATTGAGATGATGGCAGCCAGCAATGTGCTCTCCACTAGGCTTGGCTCTGCAGCAGCCTGTGGGGAAGCAGAAAATACAGGGGAACGGGGGATGTGGTCTGCTTTGGTACAGAGGTGCTCCAGGCAAGGGACTGCAAGGGGGTAGGAAGGAAACCCACCTTTCCCCCTGGGTACTTTGAGCATTCATTAGCTGCACCTCTGCCACTCACTGTGGCTCCACATCACTTTAGCGTGGGCTGTGCCATATCCAGCATTGCAACTGGCTTTCCTGACGTGTGCTGGGGACCCCTGCCCAGTGGACCATCCTGCCAAAGAGATGCAAGAAGCTGACGCAGCCGCAGGGTGGGAGGCAAGCAACCATCTGTGACAGGCATGTGAGTGCCCAGCAGGGAGGGGCAGGGGATCTCAGCCCCCCTTTTCGCCCCCTCTCCTCCCACCTGTTCTAGAATCATGCCTGGAGGTACTGCAGGGTCTGGGTGGGGGTTTGCAGCATCCCAAACGACTCATTGACGCAAAGGAAAGATATTACTCAGGCAACATGTGAGAGTGGGAGAAAAGGGAGGTGATGTGGGCCAGGAGCGAGGCGTGTAAGCGGAGTGGAGTGTGGAGCCAAGGGAGAAATTTGGCCTCTCAGAGCTGGGGAGCGGCTTCAGATTTGGCTGGCTAAAGGTGCAGCAGGATGGAGAGAGACAGCATAGCCAGATGTGGTCCAGGTCCTCCTCTCTGTTATCCCAGATCCTGCCTGGGGCCACCCAGCCAAACTGCTAGAGCAGAGACGCTGTGGCTCGCTTTGTCATCCCAAGCCACTGCTGTTAAGCCTGGGCTTGCCAGCCCAGAGGGTTCACAGCATATCCAAGGCTGCTCAGCTGCTGGGGAGTAACCAGATGCTGTGGCTACAGCAGCTGCTGGCAGCAAAATAAATTGGAAAGCAACGGGTTAGTTGCTGTGGTTTGCCTGCAGCAACCACCTATGCCATCCCTCCTGCTGGATGCCAGCGGCTGGCATGCTCTGGAGATGGGTGCTCCCGGAACAAGAGTGTTCCATCCATCTGCACAACTGCCCAGAGAAGGCTGCCACCAAGATGAGGTACCCTGCCCTCTGTGGGGACCAAAAAACAACTCCATCTGCCTAAGACTGGGTGCTGCAGACATCAAACCCACTCTAATCACAGGTGTTCCTTTCAGCTCAGGCACAATGCTGCCCACTGAATCGTAGGGGAATTGTTCAGTCACAAGCTTCAGGAGAAATGGTTCAAAAACTACCGGGTGTCATAGATGTGGGGTGTGAGGGCCAAGAATGAGGGCAGAGCCCCTTCACTGTGTAAGTAAGGGGTTTGCGGGCACCGCATGGCCCAGAAATGCTGTTTTAACAGGCTGTCTCTTCCACACCCAGCAGGTACAGGCTCAAGGAGGGGCACTGATCAGCTGCAGGAGTGCCAACACCTCCTCTGGCCCTGACCTCCAGGGGCTCAGGGACCCCAAAAGCAGAACCCCACTGCATCCTATAGTGGGGCAGCCGGCAGGGAGACAGGAGGAGTCGGATGCAGCTGTTATGGTAACAGAAGTTCTCAAGGTAGGGAAGGGAAAAGGCACTCTTTAAAGCATGTTTCCACGGCAACAAGCATCTTCAAAGGCCTCTATAACACCCCAGAAATTTAAAAAAAAAAAGAAAGAGCTTTCCTCAGAGGTGGGGACTTCTGTGAGCTGAGCTGCCTCAGGTGCTTTGGGAATTAAATGAAGAACCTGGTCCTTCCTGGGAGGGAATGGGAACAGCCCTGCAAGGCAGAAAAAGTGGGGGAGGAGAGCTTTGCAGTGCAAGGGCTGTGTCATGCCTCCTTCCTCCCCCACATTTGGGGTTTTTTTGCTAGGTGGGCCTTTGCTCCATGAGACAGCCAAGTCCAGCAAAGAGGGCAGGAAACAAACAGCTTGGAGGAAGCTGAGGGGCAAAGAAATGCCTGTGCTCTTGCTCTGGCTCTTCCAGCCTTGCTTTCCCTACCAAGCGGGGAACAACCCCACAACATTCCCTCTCCACGGGCTTGTGGACTCAGCACCATCCACGGATGGGAGGCTCTGGGTCAATACTGCAGCTGGGAGCATGCAGTGTGACTGCCTTCTGGGGACAGGGATGTGGCATCATGGCCATGGCTGATGTGACAGCAAAGGGCCAGCTGCCCATGGGAGCAGCAGTGACAGCCTACTTGTCTGGGGATGGGATGGCATGGGATGGGATTGCGTGGGATGGAGTCAGCGTGGTCAGGCACCAACTCCATCCTGCATAATTCTGAACCTGTTTTGTGCCACATGCTCTGGTGCTACAGGATCTCTGTGAGGATGGTCCAAAAGGCTTTTCTTTCTTCTTAACACACACTCCTTGACTAGAGAAACATCAGACATTCCTGGAGGGACAAGAGCTCCTGACTAAGGTTTTAGTCAGCCCTGGCCCCTGCATTATATGCTGGGGATGTAGGTTGTCTGAATTGGGCACCACAGTGAATGCTTTTTGAAGGGGGCTTCAGCCAGCTTTGGCTTCTTTCTCCCTTCTCTTCAAAGGCAAATTTGCCCCAGCTTTCTCTGTTGTGCAATCACAAGCCTTTGGCTCACTTTCTTCATTCTCTGGAGGTGCTGCCTGGTGTGCAGCTGAGACACCTTGCACACACTGCAGTGAGCAGAAACAAGTGTCACATGGGCTGGCTTTAGAATCGTGAAGTGTATTAGTCAGTGCTGAACTGCAGCCCCTTTCTCTGCTTTTGCATGGTAAAAAGCTATATAACCACTGCCCTCACATACTCATTTACCAGGGATTCTGGGCACTACTATGGTTGTTGTCCCACCCTAAAAACAAAGCCTCTTTGTTTGTTAAGGAAGAGTAAGCACTGCCTTTCTTTACTTTGTGAAGCAGGGATAGAGGGGTGGTGTGTAGCAGAAGTCTCCTTATGCTGAACAGGTCTTGGCTGGAGGAGCTTTTTGAGACCGTGGAAAACCAAATCTTTAACAGCTGTTCAATAAAACAGATGAAAAGACACATTCCAGATGGCCAATCCATCCTGGATCTCTTCAGTGTGGGATGCACTCAATTTTAGCTGATATAATTTAATCTGTGGGCATTCTTTGTTTCAAACAAAAGAGGTTGCAATTAAAAGAGGGACAATACTAGTTGTCAGAGCGCTGCTACTGTCATTTGTTCTCTATCAGAGTACTCCATGAGAGGTTATTGACCTTCCTGAGAGAATATCCACCACTCTCAGTGTCTGGCTCCACATCAGCAGAAGATTGCCCAGCCCTGTCTCTGCAGAAATCTGGACTTCCATGCCTTATTTTAAGTCTGCTGCTCAGCTTGATGACTAACAAACTCTATGCTCAAATGATGCAGACTAACATGACTAATTCTACCAGTAGCCCCTTGTGATGCTGGAGAACAAGCACCTTCCTAAATCCATGCTCTACAGTCACATCCATCCACTCGTTTTTGCCTGATGCCATAGCCCCGCACATGCTCTGGTCTCTGGTTTTATTAATGGATTTTGAGAGGATACCTGAGTGGGTTTTTTTGTCTAATTATCTGCAACAACACAACATTGTTGGCAAGTCATGCAGGAGAGTTTGGGCTCACACAGTGTAACAGGCTAGAGGCAAAGTGAAAAGGACAAGTAAAACAGAAGTGCATTAAAGGGCTTCCTTCAGGTGTACTAGTGAGGGGAAGATTCTACATGACCAAAAAGGTGCAGCATAAAGGACTGTCTGAGCTTGCTGAACACAGCAGGGCTGCACAGCAGATCATCTTCCTGGCTCAGAGGGGAGCAACTCAGAGCATGGCACTGACTGCCCAGGAGTCCCCCTGTGTTGCTGCAAGGGCAGGAGGCATCACAGCTGTGCCCCAGCTACTGTTAATTCCCATCAACAGCTCCAGGTAATAACACCAGGATCAGCCATCGACTTCAGTTGTATTTATCAGGCAGTCAAGAGACACGGTAGCCCTGTTAGCACAAAATGAGATGTGAGGACTCATGTACTGGGGAGAGTGGAGTTAAGCACGAGGTGTGTAATGAGAGGCATGGCTAGTGCTGGTGGGGAGATTGGCGTAATGCCATTCCAAATGTGCTGGGAAACATGGGCAGGGGATGAGCTGGGGACAAGATGCACACCAACAGGCCTCACTCCTCTCCCTCTCAGCCCCCAGGCACCTTCAGCAGGACTAGTAGGACATGTTGTTCTGGGACCATCAGGGCCCATGAAATATTTCCCCTCCGGACCCTGGTACTTATTTCTCTCCAGCCTGTCTGCCCCAGCTGGCAGGGAATATTGGGGATCAGAGAGAACCAAGGTGGGGTTCAGGGCAGAAGTTACATGAGTGCTTGCATTCAGTGAGCTGTTGGGAAAGGTCTTTATATGCTTTTATATGCTTTTTGTAGGGAAAGAAGGGAGGAATGCCTGCTGAGAGAAGGAGCTTTTCTTATCAGAAAGGATGTCTAGATGGTTAAAAAAAATCTCAAAGAAACAAAAAACTGTTAATTCTGACTATATGGACCTTGAGCCAACCCACACGAAACAGTGCAGCGGGTATGCAACGTCACAATATGCACCTCTGTCATCAGAATACAAGCTGCCCTGAGGAGCCCTGCAGCTCCTGGGTTACTTTACAGCAGCCAACAGCTCCTCTGTGAGGCATAAAATGGCTCTTCTCTGCCTTAATCCACGGAATAATTTGCAGGGTGCGACTTACTCCATGCACTGGAGCACTGCCAGCTGCCCTCTTGCTGCTCATATCCTGCGTGGTTAATACACACAGAAAGAAAAAAGGAATTGCTTTGGTTGCACTGCAGAAGGAGCACTGAGCCACCATCCCGGTCTCATGCCCAGTCTGAGCCTGCTTCTCAGCCTTATACAGGGTTTTACTCCTCAGCTCTCCCAGGCTCACAGTTGGATGTCCACTATGGGCAGCCCACACCTGCTCTCCCACTGCTCCAAGAGGTTTGGGAGGTCAGGGCTCCTTGCCCCACTTCCTCCCACTCGTTCGTGGGTGCTGGGCTCCCACGGGTCCTTCTTGTTAATACTCTGGCTGTGAGAATGTTCAGCATTGTGCCAACAGGAGCAGGACGCTAAAAAGTACAAATATAATATGGTGAAAATGCTCCTATGCAGTCAGCTGGAATGGCAGGGGAGGAGGCAGCTGGGGAGAACTCTGCTGTCAGCCTCTGCTCTGCCCTGGATTCCTCTTACTGCATCCTCATTACCAAGATCCCAGGCCACAGGGAGGCTGAGGGTTCCAACTTACTCATTTTGGGAGACACAGCTCATGAGTATGTTTGACCCCCTGTACTCCATGCCAGCTCCTGTCCCCCTCAATTGCTCATAGGTTCTTCAGGTGCAACAAAGCTAGGTGCTGGCTTTAAAGCATCCACTCCTGCATTTGCAGTGTGGTTTTCATGCTATCCATATTCATTTAATAATAGCCAAGGCCCAGTGTATTCCCTGGCAAGCTTGACCTAAATTCAGCAGCAAGGTTTATTCTGCAGCTTACACTGCAGTGGATAGGAAAGTCTGCAGCCGCTGGGGGAAAAAAACAAACCTTGAAAGGGAGAAACTTGGATTGAATTAAATCTGAATGAAATCACAGCCATCTCCTCTGTTTCTTTAATTGGAAGCTCAAATTCAGTTTATGGTTCCCAGCTCCATCATCTTTGGTTTCCAATGTGCTGCAGGATTTGCGATCTCAAATGGCTGTAATTGTTGTGCGGGGAAATTTTGGCTGCTGTGGCTGCTAGAAATTGGGCAAGCTCTGTGGTGTATTTTGGATGATGGTTTACTAGGTTTCAGAGTTAGCCCTGAGCAGAAGGCTCCTGCCTCTGTGAGGCATTACTGTTCTCCTCTTTCATCACCTGTAGAAGGTATTCACTGTGCTGATTTATTTTGTGTTACTGCCGTGATACTCAGGCATAAAGGGCATAAAGAGGTGACTTCAACAAACTCTGTTCTTGGGGAACAAGAAAATAGCCAAGGCTTAATAATGACAAGCTAAACAGGTCTTATGCACATGTCTTTAACCACCATAACCCCAGCAGCATTAGAGCAATGATATGCTTAATCCTAGCCTGCTTGGCCAACTCTTAACTTTGTTAGTCAGCTCCCTGGAGGAGGAACAAAAGCTACTCACATATGTACATCTCTAAGCCATTAGCTATGCTCCAGAAAATGGTCCTCTCTGCTGCTGGAGAAGGATGCTTACCAAAGCTTTGCTTGAGCTCATTCAGACACATCCCCTGAAGGGATTAATGCTCAACAGATCCCACCTGAAAAATGCAGAGGAAGTAAAATGCCAGTTTTCCCTGGAGAGTGACAGCAGGTATACTGTTGGCTTCAGGTGTGGGCAGAAGCCAATGCTGGAAGCTTTCTGGTAATGCCCTGTGCTCCTGAAGAAGCTCAGGCTCTGACATTCTCTTTAGCAAGGCCTTGCATATACCTCCACCATCTCAGTCAGCTCAGCAGCGCTGTAAGAGACTGGGAATAGAGCTGGATGGAGGAACATAAGGAGAGAGATGCCTCAGCTGGAACTCACCAAGAACACATCAAAGCAAACCAAGCACCTGAGGGAGCCAGGCAGGGGACTTTGGAGCCACCTGAGAGATGGACGCTGACCAGCTGGCTACCAAAACAGGGGGACATCCATGCCACACCAGTTCCACCTCTTACCTGAGAAGCCAACTTCAGCCCAGCTGTAGAGAACGAGGCCAGAGCAAAGCGAAAGCAGAGTCACCCTTTGGTTCTCCACCTGACCTAGCCTTAAAAACTCAATTTGAAGATGGCATTAGGGAAGTAAGACGTCGTTTATCAGGAGTGACAGATACAATCTATAAATTAACATGCTTAGCCTGGGAGTCAGGAGGCAGAGATATATATCACTTCCTCCCTGGCAGCCTGACACAGGCACACAAATTTGGCCAGTTCCCCAGAGCATCACCTGGCCTCCAGCAGATCTGAGGACCCAGAAGTGCTGGGGGGTGTGGGGGGGAAATTATATGGGGGAGACACCTGGAGAAATTATATGGGAGAGATCTGGAGAAGAATTAAGCTTCTGACTCCACCCCGCCCTGTTGTCTGTGATCTGGGGACAAGAAGACCCCCAGAAAAATGAGGTTCATGTCTCAGTCCAAAGGCATAGTACATTTCTAAACACACCATCAAGGCATTCAATATATGACGAGCTGCAAAATGGCTGCAGTCCACTAGGGAAAAGCTGGTTATTTTAAGATACTTCTACATAGTTTGCCCCCAAAATAAAGGATAATCCATAGAAATTATATTTACTTTTTACATGAGACTTAGACAAACATAACTTTACGTACATTCAAACTACTATCTCTCTGCTCAGTAAATCTGGGGTCTTAGCCCAGCCCTGGGAGGTGCTGGGTGGCTTTTGGTGATGCTTGGCATGACTGCTGTAAAAGACAAGCAAACAAGGACATTCACAACCCTGTCACAAGGCGCTTGTCTCACTGAATCCCTTTTCTACATAAAACCAGAGAGGCTGAGCCAAATGGTGTAAATGGGTTTAATCAGGATGTCCTGGCACGGCCTCACTCCCATCCAAGGTAGCTGGGTCTCTGCATCAACCACTCCCTGAGGAGAGGAATGGTCACTGGGGTGGCTGAGGGGACCACCCCCTCTGAGGGATAGGGAAACTAAGTGATTAGGGGGCTCAGATGGTGCAGCCAGAAAGACTGTTAAAGGCCTCGTAAATAAAAGCCCATGTAGACAGCAGGTACTGTGGGGCTTTATAGGCCTATAAAACACCCTGAGCTGCCAGGGAGGCTGGAAGGGATGGGTAGGAAATCTAATTTCACAGGATTTAAAGCAAGTGAGAGAGATATAAATGTGTGTTTTTAATAGTAATTAATGCTGCCATTCAGAAGCACTTAAGCACTGGGTTCGGAGAGTTTCCAAGGGCTTGCCTCATAAATCACAGCCCACTACCTGCCCGCCCTACTTCTGGGGAGTTGGGCTGCTGCTCCCTCACCTGACCTGGACATGGCAGTGGGGGAATTTCCAGCTCCAGGCAGAGAGCTCAGCATCTCTGCAGCCAGGCTGCTCCTGAGCTATGGCAAGCAGATCCCCAGCCATCCATCCAAACTGGGGGCCACCCTGGGATGGTGTCCACTTCCCCTAAGGTTATCCCCTTTTCTTCAGAACCAGAGGGACAAAACAGCACCTTCTTCATACCTAGCTCACTTTTTTTGCCGCGGGCTGCCAGTTTTCACCCTGCCTTGTTGAGTCATTTGTGCTGTGCAGGCGGTCAGGTCCCAGCCAGCTCCTGCCCGGTGTGAGTGGAAACCGGAGGCTGCAGTAGCTCACAGGGATGAGGTGGAGAGTGATGGGGGCAAGTGAACCATATAGGAACTGGGTGGTGTATATAATCCATGATGTTTTGTGTCATGCTGTGATCTCTAATTTGTTGACCGGGCCTTTAGGGTCTGTTTCCATACTGTTCTTGGGCAGTGACAGAGGCCAGGCGCCTAGTGCAGCTCAGCATGGGCAGCTGGAGATGTGCCCCCTGCCTTAACATCCCCACACACCCCAGAAAGCAGTCAGAGAACTTTCAGCCCTTGCTGCATGGTATGCACCTACTTCTGTCTCTCATGTCCACAAGCGGGCAAGTGAAGCGGGACAGCAAGACCAGGGTCTCCCTCGACCCCAGACCCAGCCCTGCCCCAGCCTCACCCCAGTCCTGTCCAACTGCTCCCCATTACAACCCCAGGCTTGTCCAAGCCCTGCCAGGGAGAACTCCAACTGTGTGCCAGCCCTGCCCTCTAGTGTTACCTCTGCCACAGCCACACCTTATAACCCAGATCATTCCCCCATCACCACTGTTTAAGATGTTCAGCAGGGACTCAGATGTGACTGTTTCAGGCAGAGCTTGTCTTTCACGCCTGGGGAGCAGGACAGTGGAAGGACTCAGGCTCAGAGATTTGCCAGATGGTGATGCTGTAATCTGGGGTGGAAGGAACTTGCTATTGTCTTCACCTCCTGTCTCTGCCCATGGTCAAAGCAGATCCCCACCATTTCCCCAGTCCAGCCAAATTCCCGAGGACGCCAGGAAAGGACAAGATAACCGTGAGAAACCTTCATTAACTATTTCTTATGTTAATGACCGCTAGGAAGGAGTGGTCTCCTTAACCTCCTTGCTGGCCATTCCTCCCCCCAGGAGCAGCTGAAGCAGAGACCCACATGCCTGAGATGGGACTAATGCCATGCTGGGGCATCCTGATTGAACCCATTTACACCATTTGGCCCAGCCATTTCTTAGGCTGCTGCTAACTACTTAAGATCAGTGAGATTATCCAGGCTGGGGGTTCAGTAAGCCCCAGACACAGAGAGAGTCTGAGATGTGGCCAAGTTTATTAGCTAATGGGGCACCTGCACTGCTTCCAGAAACAGGTCAGGTCTGCAAAGCCCAGGGCTGTTTTAACGTGGCAGAGCCATTGTAGAGGTCCTGTTGGACCCCACTGCCTCTCTACAGCGCTGAGTCAGCATCACTGCTCTAGAGGCCTGGCACCAGATGTGCAGAGGTGTGCAGGCAGTTCTGGTTTTGATCCAGTTTCAAAGCTGGTTTGGATCCAACTGGGAGTTAGCCCCTTCTGGACTGAGCTTCAGCAGAATCTGTATGAGTCCCCCCATGTTCTAGGGGCCAGGAAGGTGTCTGAGCTGGGTGTAGGTGGATTCAAGCAGTCTCCAGCTGGTGCCACCAAGATGCTGGAGGACAATATGTGGGGCAGCCACCAATGCATCTTTGCAGCAGCTGCCTGGGCCAGCAAAGCTGGCCCAGAACCACAACTAATAAATCCACCTAGACCAAAACTGTTTCTGTTCTGCAGTGACACCAGGCTGCCTCTGCACTGGACTCCCCCGGTGCTCTATGTTTTTCCACAATAAGACTGCAGCAACATCCTGCACAATAGAGACCTACAGCAGCACTACCTTGCCAAGGCCATTTCTCCTACGAACTAGGGGGAGTCTGGAAAGATGCTGTATTGTAATAAGAAACACCAGTACTAGAAATAGGTGTTGTTTGAGGACAATAATGAGAGATTATTCTATTCTCTCCCCCTGATTCATGTTTACTACCCTAGCAGAGAGACTTGATTCAGCTATTCTGAGCTGATAAATCAGGCTTAGATTTTGCATTGGCCTTCTTCTCATGTATTGATTATCAGCAAATACTAAATAATGGTGTGACAGCTGAGACCTGTTGCTCTTAGGCAATATCTTCAATTCAAACTTGAAACCTTGAAAGCTCAATTTTGCTGAGGTACACAGCAAGCCAGAGGAATCACCAACCAGTAGGTTCTGTAAAGTAATACTCCAGTCACAGGTGAACCTTCCTGGGTTGTTGGTCCCTGCTTAGACACCATTGTGGCACCACACTGCCTGTACGTAGTCTGAGCATACATACACACATCTGCATATGCATATGTACAGATATACATATACTTACATATGTATTTGTATATATGTGTGTGTCTATATATACATACATAGCTTTAGCTAGGTTGATGTCTTGAATTGTAAGCTCCATACTTTATAAATGTTAGTGTCAAGGATGCTTGTACTAACCGGAAATCAGATACCTATACTTGCAAGGAACAATAAATTCTTAAATACACTGGAATGACCTCACCGCTGAGCTGATTCCTTCCCATGGAATGTCCCATTCCATGTAGTAGAATGAGTCCTATTTCTAACTCCAAAGGCCTCTTCCTGAAGACCCAGAAGCAAAATTGGCAATGTTTTCTGCTGCTTCATTTGCTATTCTACATGACTTACAGAGGGTCTATGCCTACAATAACACACTGGTCGATACGTCCAGGTCTCTTGTGTGGCCAGGAAATGCAATTTATGCTGTGTCACCACTGGGTTTGATGTACATCCCAAAACCTATTGCTGTTTTATCAGCTGGGCAGTGGTTATCAGCTGATTTGCATACTTTCAAGTAGGTCACCTAATTTAAGTGGGAGGGGAGAGCTCTCCCCTCAGGTGAACAGCACCTGTCATATTTTAAAAGGTTTTCTGATCACATAGGAAAAGATTAAATAAGATACAGGAGGGCATATATGTGCATGTGCATGCCAGCAGCAGGCAGGGTATGGATCATTTCCAGACAGAAGCAGCAGCACAGGCTCATCACAAGACATGAAAGCAAGGACACTGCCAGCCAGATTTCCCAACATGAGGAGCCTATCAAAGCTGCTTATTTTCCAGACTCAGACCTCCACTAGGGAAAATTGTTTATTTTGTAAGCACTCAGGGGACATGAAGCAGCACACTCCTAAGCCAGAAATAATCCTGTGCTGGCTCCTCACAATATGTGCTACCATGTTAATACACAACCAGGCAGCAAGGCAGGAAAATATCGAGGTCTTGTCTACGTAAGGAGGTGAATAATTGCTGCGATAGCATAATAAACATCTTCTGTAAGGAAGTTACTTATCTTCTCCAAAAACTAGGTTAAAAGGTAATTTCATCTGCCTGCAAGCACTTGCTTGTAAAAAAATCAGCAAAGTTATAATAAGACCCAGAAGTTGAAAAATTGAACCAGGCAATGCCAAGTATGAAAAAGAGTGTGCATTATTTATTGGGAAAGAAACGGCCACCAGAAGAACATTGCTAGTGACCTATGGAGTTCAGTCTCCCTGGAAGTATTTTTAATCAAAATTAATTTTTTTTTCATAAAAGATCAGCTTTAATTCAAGCAGGAGTTAATTCAGGGAAGCCTAAGGCTGGAGCGGTGCAGTAGGCTAGGCTACACTGTCTCAACAGCTTCAATTAGCATTATAACCTGTTCCTTACCACCTTTACTTTAAATCACCTAAATTTCTAAATCACCTACGACTTTAAACCACCTTCCCCCAAAGCAAAGATCCTTGTGAGGCAGGTAGGCAGACACAGCTATGCAAAGTAACTCTGCCAGTCAGTTTTTGTACCTTGGAAAGCCTTTATTCAAAGCACTTGTCACAACCATGCTGTAGACAAGCTTTGCCCAGGGAGATTGACCAGCACAACTATCACAGAACTACCTGATTATTCAAGAATAAATCACTTTTATTTTGGAATACACTGTCAGCACCAGGGAGTTATATTGGCAGAGCTGAGAGAGCTATTCTGGTCAATTCTCCCATGCAGACGTGCTATACATGTGTGATAAGGCTATAGAATAATCCCCCAAGAGAAGCAATGAACATTTTATTGATTGGGATATTTCAAACTTCTGCAAGACAAAGCAATCTTCTGTGCACTGAATGAGCAGACAAGATGGAATTGAGGGCTGGGTTTGAGGACTGCTCCAACTTCTGTGTCTAGTGTAGAGAAGGCACTCTGAACAACACTAGCAAGTGGCAGAGAGGGGAAAAAATATCTATATCTGGCTCTGATTCTGCCAGAGGTACTGTCATTCTTGCAATGTTAGTGGCAGGAGAGGTCATTTCCTTGAAATTCAAGACAAATGTGTGATGCCGAAGCCACAGATATGTGTAACAGGCCATGAGAACCTCTAGAACCTACGCATTGCCCCACACCCAGGCTATTTGCTCGCTTTTCTTCCCTGACCAGTGCCATTTATGGGATGAGTATTGGGCCAGGCACTGGAAGAAGGTGGATGGGAAGGGACAGAGGATAGGAAGCATGCAACGGGTAAGTGCTAGCTGCACTTCTCCCAGTGGAATCAAAGCACAGCTGAGCTAGAGGGGACATCAGTTGGTCATTTTGATAGCAACTTTCCCTGTCTGAATTCCAGCTCCTCTGCAGAGTCATGATCTCTTCTGTTTCCATGGCAAGAGCTGCAGGCCTGCATCTACGGGATTTCACAGCCCATGTGAGCTCAGGCAAGCACCATGCATGCCAGCACTCCCAGCTGTGCAGGCAGGCAGAGAGGGGAAGTTGGTGAAGCAAGCAGGCAAAACTCAGTTGGGGTTGCAAGAGCTCTACCACATACCCATCACAAGGTGCAAGGGTGAGAGGGTGCTCAGCATGCACACAGAAGTCTCCATCACCCTGAGGAGCATTTGGGCAGTCCAAAGCAAGCACACAGGCACTAACTTTCTCTGTTCAGAGGAAACGCAGTTCTCATCAGCACCCAGATGCTGTTTAAAGGGGAAGGGCTATGAGGAAAGGCAACATCTTTTACTAAACCAACTGATGAAGCCGGGAGAGAAAAAATCAATTGTGACTTCAGAGATTTGATAAAAGCATGTTATGCCTGAAACATTTTCCAGCCACATCAATTGGTCTAATTTAATACATCATTTTTCTCCCCACATTTTTCTGTCCTTCACAATTGTAAGAGCATAGACTGCTACGGGGGCAATTAAAGCTGCTGGCCTTGCCTCCAAAATCCTCTTAATTATGTCCCCTGCAAATTGTTGAGCCCCAGGACATTGCAGACCAGACACTTTGCAGCAGTCTCAGCTGAAATAAGGAGTGGGGGATCATACTGACCACTGTTCAACACAGAGCTCACTGCTGCCTCCCCCACCACATGGAACCTGGCATTAATTTTAATTTATTTCATCCTGTCCAGCAGTTTGAATTCACAACATTCTAGAGTTTGGTATTGAAAAGGCTCCTTTGTTATAAAGCACCATTAAGAGAAGGTGGGATATTTTGACATGTGAGTGTGGGCAGATGAGTTTTTTATATCTGGAATGATGATGTAGGACTGTGGGGTAACTGCTTTAGCACGAGGATATGTGCAGCTCATCCCAATCCTCAGGCTACCTGGAAAGTAGTCAGCCCCTGTATTGCTTACAATGTAGCCGGGTAGTGCAGAGTTCAGCGCAGGCTGCACCAGAGAGGTTAATGGCATTGCCAGAGCTATTTTCCTGGTTAGATTTCGAAGTTGTCACTGCAGGAAGGGGAACTAGGCACCCAACACTTCCCTGTGCTGACCTCATGAGCTGTTTGCACAATGTTATCATGCCTACTTCATTTAGGTCGTATCCAGAAGGTTTTATTTACCTTAAAAATGCAAACCTTATTTGTGTACAGAAGGCTTAAGCAGCAGAGCAGATACTTTTGCTTTGTGTGGGTTGCAGACAAAACCTGTGTTAGCAAACTAGTGCACGCCCAACATCCAGATCCCACTTGCTCCAAACAGCATACAAAGGACGCTGACACAAGCCAGCAGAGCTGTTCCCAGCACTGGGACCATTACCAGTTCCCTCCTGCTGCCCACTGCCTAGCATGGACACAGTGCTGGTCACCATTAAGGACCATGACGGCGGCAGCTCTTCCCCAGTGTCTCTGCAGGGAGCCTCTCGCTCCTGACTGAGCGGGGTGAGTGGGGACTGCACTCAGGGGACTGCTCCTCGCTAAACTGCCCTAGTTGCTGCCTGCCCCTATTGTCCCAAAGTAGATTCTTTCATCCAGTGTGCAAGAGGCCAATTCACACACAGAATCGAGGTATTTGATTGATTTGCAGTTCTGTGCAAGAAGGGGTGCTTGGGTGGCAAATCCACAAAGCCAGCATCATCTCTACGAAAACTTTACACTACTTATACATTTTATCAAACAAAGGCATTGTTTGCTTTTGAACAAAGGTAGTTCATTGGCTACAAAGGTTACCTAGTTTTTTATTAATTAGCATTCTATCCTCTGTTGGTTAATGCTAATTAGTCTGCATGCTGAGTCTTTCTCTTCATTTGGGTCGATGAGTTTCTTGAGTCGGTGGTCCGTGAGTCGGTGGTCGCGATCTCCCCCTGCTGGAATTACCTGTTACCCAGTCGGAGCTGATGCAGCGTAGTTTCTGGGCTGTCTTTGCTAGTTTCTTCCTTATCCTGGGGGCTCTGACAAATGTCCTTGTTGCCCGAAAATTCTTCATTCTTTGTGTCCACTATCAGTGGTACATTTTTCTTCCCAAGCTTTGTTAACCTGCCCCTAGGTCTGATATCACTGACATACGTCGAGCCCTAAGCCTTAAGGCAATTCTACCGACAAGCAATTTGTCTAATACCTGGACATCACCTAGAATTTACTTGTTCGCTGCTATCTCTTTCACGGATTAAATCTCCTTTCTTGATGATTAGCCTTGGGAGTATACAAACAGCAAACATGAAAGAGCATCCTTTCTGAAGAACATTTTTACACGTTTCTCAACATCCCCGCTGGCCCGTCCGCGCTGCCCGGGGCGGAGCGGGGCAGTGGGGGACGGGCCGGGCCCTCCCCCGAAATGGCGCCGCGGCCGGGGAGGTGCTGAGCGGCGCCCGCGGGGCGTGAATAAAGAGCGGCGGGCGGGGCAGTGGCGCTCCGGGAGGCGCGGGGCCGGCGGCGGAGCCAGGTGATCGGGGCCGGCGGCGGCGGGGGGAGGCGGAAGGCCGGGCCG
>VYXB01007923.1:526620-553450 GCA_013397135.1 Pachyramphus minor
GGCGGGGCCGGCAGCAGGGATGCTTCCGCGGTACCGGGGCGTTCTGGGCGCGGCGTGGGCCGTGACGGTCAGGCGGCATCAGCGACGGGAGCAGAACACGCTGGCCTGCCTGGCCTGGCCTGGCCCACGCACCGCTCCGCCGGCCCTCTCTGTAGGAGAGCGGCTCTGCCGTGCCCGCTTGGCCTCGCCGCGCTGTTCACAGTGGTGCTGCCTGGCTCTGTGGGAGGATGCCTTCAACTTTATATAATGTCATTAGACTTTCTTCTTACCAGATGGGCGAATGTATGAGAGCAACAACCCATGGCTATTTAGCTTTGGGAGACGCTGCTCCCTGGATTTAGAGACAAGTGCAGAGAATTCTCAGCGCTGCGTGGCCTCTCCACGCCTTCCACCTGCCCTTTGGCTGCCGGGCACGCGTGGGCATGTGCGCACGTAGCTGCGTTCCTCCCACCCCACAAATTTCTAAGGAAATACATATCGGCTGCTGATAAGAAGGTAGAGACGAAGATACGTGTGGGCTTTTTCCCACTGTCTGCAAATGGAAAAATGTACGGCGTGTGTGCAGAGAATAAAACCTCATGTACCTGTAGCCAGTAACATTACATAACGCTGTTGTCTCGGGTCTCAGCTGCCTAAACATTTGGAAACGTAATCCAGGTAGAGATTCTCCTCGGCAAGACTCCCCTGAATACAAATGAGGCAGATCTCCCCTGCCCTCACACTACCCTGGGACAACCACCTGGCTAAATATCCTTTGAGAGCCCTTTGAAATGTTATGTGGCTGTGCATTAGAGAAACTGTAGTAACTGATTGCCTCTGCTGTGCACCTTAGCTTCATCTCAAGGAATGGGATTATACCTATGCATTTCTAAAACCCCTCATCAGAGGATGGCTTAAAATTCTGAATATGCGTAAATTACCTCAATGTACCCATTCAAATTACAGAAAATTGTGGATTCTGTTACAGAAAAGTGTGTAGGAGTCTGAAGTGGTCTTTCTGTAGACCAGACATTCTGCAGGCAGTAGCAATGCCTTTCACGTGCTGCTGTTGTTGCTGACTGTCCCCATTTGGAAGAACCAAAGCACTGCCACAACAGATTATTTCCTGATCTGTTTAATCCCTGTTTGTTTCTACCAACATTGCGGAGGAAGGGAAGCAGTTAGGGGTCTTCTTTATGTTGTAGTCACGGAATATATGAGCAAGTGAAATTTTTAAAATAATGTTTTCTTGGAGGTGTGTGCTTACTGCAGATGTCAGAAACTAGCACCACTGGCTGTTAGGAAAAAATGTATTAGCAAGTTACTTATGTTGATCGAAGTTTGGTATGTCCCCATTCGGAGGCCTGGCTTTGTTTTGCTAATTTTTTTTTTTAATGCAAATACTTGTATTCAGAGTTCTGTTCTCCAAAGGCAAATGTTTGTGTTTTACCTAGTTCTCACAAATTTACCATATTAAAAGTTCCTTGTTATTTGACTGCACAGCATGTGTGAATCATATAGGACTAATGCTTGATAAATTTTTAGAACACCTGGGAAAGTTGACATTCCTATTAAATAGATGGAATGTGGGCTAGGGGAGTGGTTTGTTTACTTGGACCTGGTTCTAGATGCTATGCTTTTTGACCAAGGGCCCTTCTTTTCATGAACCCACATCTTTTTCTCCCTTGGGATGTGCAGAGGGAGCTTGTTCTGTGTGTAAGCTCAGTTCACACTATGGGCAGTGCAGCTGAGGAGAGAGGAAACCCCCGCTTAATTGTAGCTTAGCTTTCCTTAGCTGTGTATGGTCTTAAGGGAGCTGCTGCTGATACTCCTGTCTTGCAGATCACGCTGCAGAGTGACTGTGTGACTGGGAAAGCAAAGATGATACCCTTAATGTTTTATTAGCTTAGTGGGGGATCAGTCAGACACACAGTTACCTGCAGAAAGCACTTAGATGGGTCTTTAGAGTTTTGAGGTGAGAGAGAATAGATGAATGCCTTGGTATGCTCTCATCTATGTGTCTTCATGGTGGAAGATGAATTGCAGTTGTATTTGCAACTATTTTAAATACAGATGATTCTTGCCTTGGGAGATCCTGGTGCTCAGTCTTGTGCTACTGATGAGCTAGGAGAGTAGATTTCTGTGCTGTGACGTGGCGTATTTGTAGCCGGAACTGTAAAACTTGCACAGGTGTTGCAGTATTTCATTACATTCCTTGGAGTAGTGCATCGACATTTTTCTACTTCATATACAGAATCTCTCCTTGCCCCAAAACCTATGAAAGAATATACAGTAGGGAATTATATGGTTTATGCTTTTCTGCGTCTTGTAATGTGGAGAGAGCATCTGGCAGGAGTGTTCTCCCAGCTTTGAGGGAGAACATGGGAAGGGGATTTCAGGAAGAAGAAAATCCTGGAAACCTCTTGCATCTGAACAAGGTAGCTGGTGCTGCAATCTTTTACCAATTTTTAGACAGATCAGGGATGAATATGAATTCTTGTTCTCTGTTTCTTGTCCGAATTCCAGTTGGATTTGGTGATGCAGGTTTGCTAGAGATCTGTGCAAATTCTCATTTGCCTTTTAGCTGTAACCAATCTGACTGACACTAACTGCTGTTGTTTCTTTTCTTCAGATTTCTACTCCAGTCCCTGGAAGATCTGGACAACAGTTTAAGGAAACTGAACTCTCGCTTGTTTGTTGTGCGAGGGCAGCCAACAGATGTCTTCCCAAGACTCTTTAAAGTAAGAGAATAATTTTTTGGAGCATAGTGAAAAAAAAATTGATGGCCTGGTGCTAAACTTGTTTTCATTCACTAATGATTGGAGATTGCTTTGGCATCTCTTTAACTATAACCAATTCTTCACTAAAACTTTTGTCTTTAACTACTACTAACTACTATCCGTAAGGACCAACTTGGGAGCCAGATCCACTCCTGAACTCAGACTGGCAAAGAAATTAAGTAGTAGGGTGTAACGTAGTATCAGGGTGCTCAGACTTCTCTTTTGGATGGTGATGTTGACCTTGTTACTGTAAGTCACCTCTCACAGGGATGCACTGTAACATACTGATTTTTGTGTTGAGAGCTTCTTCCCTACTGGTCATTGCTTCCTGCAGTTTTTACTTGGGAAGCCTTCTGTGTCCATACACCTTTATGGACAACTGGAAAAGCACATTGATCTTTCTGAATTGCAAATGGGACTTTGTGTTAAAATTTCGACATTCAGAAGCTTTTATTTAGCTGATCTTCCTTTTCTTCTGTTCAAAGATGCACTTCAGTCAGCTCAGCAGCAGAATATGGCTTGGGTCCAAGCTTCTTGCTGATGTACCATTTAGGATGTGGAATATGCAGTTACCTTGTTGGTCAATGGATTAGGGGGATACATTTCTAAAGTGGTATGTCAGTGCTGCAGATGTCAGGGCTGACAAGAGCATCTCCTTGAATGTCAAGGCTCCTCAAGCAGTATGATTCTTCTCTGTCCTGCTCTAAGATTGTATTTCCAATGTCTTTGAAGCTTTTTGATGGTGTCTTTGTTAGAGAATCAAAATTAAATGAAAAAACATAGTTCCCAGTAGTCTTAAGAATTGAGTTTGTCATGTGACTGTGGACTGTTGTGTGGACATATGGTTGGCAGAACTGGTGTCCCCAAGGCCTATTTCAGACCAGCTGCTGAGAAGCAGAGGTAAACTTGAATCTGTACCCTCCTGCACTAAATGTTTCTGATGTGTACTTTCTGGTGGAGGGCAGTACTGGGGAGGAGAATTGCACTATGCAGGTGAGAAGGGGCACTGATAATTATTTTGGCTTCTGCATCTTAACACATGACACAAACTATGTGCTGCTTTTAGTCTTTTCAGAGTCTGGGTTATTTTTATCTTTTGATCTGCAAATAAGTTCTGGCTATTAGTAGTTCATGACCTCTTTATTTTGGTTCAAGGTATTCACAAGATAATTAAAACTTTGTGGAGGAAAGCACTTGCTTTGGTTAAAGAACAAAAAGTAGTTGGCATCTGAGGTTTGGAGAGATGGCTGAGGAATCATCCAGACCTGCTTTTTGCTGTAGTGTGTTTTGTCTGGGGAGGTGAGTCGATGAGTACCTCAGGTGCTGTAACAGAGCTGAAAAAAACAGCTATTACGTGGTAAATCTATGGCTGTCATGGGGATTCAGGCCTCTGCAGAGCTGCTGCACTGAACAGTGAGTTAGCAGCAGCTCATGCCTTGCTGTCAGCTGTTGTAGAAGAAGAGTTATGTCACATGTGGTAATGCAGCACTTAGACCTAATATAATTTCTGCTCCTGCTGCCAGTAGCTGAGCTACGTTGTTGCTAACAGTCGCTGCTAAGGCACCATTGTGCATGGATACTGTGAGAAGTGTACTTGTTAGCAATGTGTTAATCTTTGCAGAAGGTTTTTTGTCTCTATCTGAACAAATGTCTGTAATTTTACCTCTTCTGTCAAAGTGTGTTGTTTGTTCTCTGAAGTCTGCTCACAGTCCCTTTGGTGTCTTTTGCCCCTACAGGTTTTTTTGGCTATAGGCTAGATAAAAGAGACAAGTTATTAGTCGTACCTTTTCTTTTGTATATCTGCAGCAATTTACTGTCATACAGCTAACAAGTTTTGTGGTTGGTTGTGCTCTGCTTCCTATGTATTACTGTATCACATAAAGCAGTGACCTTCTCAAAACTGTAGGAATACATGAACTTAAAGTTTTGGATGCTTACTTAAAATTTCTGTTAGCCCTATGTATGAAATTCCATTCTTTCAAGGCAGTAATACATATTTCTTCAAGACTAAATCCATCTTTTCCAAGCTTTCCAGCTGATACTGTTTTTCTTATCAAAGAAAAGTTAAAAATGAAGCTGATAAGTCACATAGGAGCAGGGCAGGGCCTGGAACATGTCAGTCTGACCCCTGCTCTGAGTTAGGGTGCTGTCACGTTCTTACTTGGAAAAATGAGTGGAGGACCTCTCTGAGATGTACATTCAGTGATACATAATTGGTTTATTTCTCTGTCCTTCCTAAAATTAATATTAGGACTGGATTGGCAAGTTTAGAAAAGAATGGGACTTGTGCAGTTGTTTTCTGCTTCTGAATGCCCTTCCCCATCTTTGGCATTATTTTCAATAGTCTTCAGTAAACTAAACACAATTGTTCTTTTGCTTTTTTTCTGTTTTGGAGGTGGAAAAGTCTCCTATATATGCAGAGCTGTCTTAGACTGTCTCACTTAGAGAATGTGGTTCGTATGTTAGCTGTGTGAGGGTTTTTTTAAGTGTCTATAGATTTCTGAGTGTCTTTGACTAAAGTGTTGATAAACAAATCTGTGGGCTGTTGCTCTGCTTGATGGATGTCTTGAGAGGGTCGCTGTGGAAACCGTGAAACATTTTCTCATAGGATTCATTTTCTGAGGAAAACTAGGCCATAAACTTTGAGAACAATCTGTGCTCTAGAAGAGCCTGGAAGGGGCTGAATGCTATTTCATAAGGCCTGTTCCATGTAATTTGTGAGGGATCTATTAATGGTATGAAGAGCAGAATAGGTGCATGGCTTGACTAGGGTAAATTTCAGGTATTGGAACTATGTGATCTTTAAGGTGACTTCCAACCCAAACCATTCTGTGATTCTGCAATTCTAAAATAACTCCCAAAATGCGAGACTTTACCTTAAATCTAAATCGCAGTATCATACTCTACTGTGCAGACCATCAATGTTCACTCAGTTGCCATCCTATGTCCTGCATTTCCTGTTTCTTGCTCTTTGGGTGGGACACTGGTTCCCTAAGAGGTCATGTCTTTAAAGAAACATTGGGAAAAATTTAGAATGTATTCGTTTTACTTAATGATAGCTTCCACATAAAAATACAGGGGTTTGAGTGGAACTTGTCTTGAAAGAGTTGTCTGAAATGCTTTCTCTGCAAATGCTGGAACAGAATGGTAGGGTTACTTTGGGACAGCATATGCAACAAAACAAAGTGTTTCTAGGCTTGGGGACTGAGCTGAGAGCTAAGCAAGCATAGAGAAGAACTCAACCTCCTCTGACATGTTAAACCTGACATCTGCAAATTTGCATAGCAGATGTGGTGTTTAATAGAGCTGATAAAATTGTTGAGTCTTTGGTTATCTCAAATCCAGACTGCTGTTCCTCACAGTAACACACTGTAAGCTTCCAGGACTTAACACTGTCCAGAAATTCTGAAATCCTTGTTTGTAATTGTGCTGATTGGAAAGGGTCTTCTGTGTGACAGCTGGGTGTATGGTGCTTTTTGCAGGAATGGGGAGTCACTCGTCTCACCTTTGAATACGACTCGGAGCCCTTTGGAAAGGAGAGGGATGCAGCTATCGTCAAACTGGCCAAGGAGGCTGGCGTGGAGGTGGTGATAGAGAACTCCCACACGCTCTACGACTTGGACAGGTATGGGGAAAGCAAGGGCAGAGGTGCTAGGCTGGGATTGTCATGTCTGGGAAGACTTCAGTCTCCTCCATTACACTGATCACTGTCATCCTGTGTGAGCCCAGAAGGATTACTCTGTGCACTCGCACTTTTGATTAGAACACGTCAAAGTGCTCACAGTGACGTGAATGTACAGACAGGTGTTGCCTCAAGCTTATTAAACTCTGCACTTGACTGTCATTTAATTTGCTCAGCTGTGTCCGATTGATTACTATCCTTGAGCATGTCCTCACTGTATGGACTGCTTTTTTTTGCTTCATTTGAAAAAAAGATAGTTGACCAGGTGTCTCAAACAGGTTATGAAGGCAGGGCTTTTAATTCATGGATGTGCCAGGACAGCTGGAAGAAGTAAAATAAGGTAGATTGGGACAAATTTACCTTATTCTAAAACCTGAATGCCTTGTCTTTGTTGTGTATTTGCTATGAAGTAGCTTTGCTTTGATGCTGAGTTTTATATATTTACTTATTATATCTCTCTCTATACATGGGATTTTAAGCGGTGGAGACAGTCTTTCAGCTAAGACTCTGAGGTCTGCTTGGCTTCAAAGATGTGTTATTCATACAATTCTTACAGGTTGACTGCTTTTTTTCTTTTCCTCTTTTTTTTTATTTATTTTTTTTTTTTAAATTATTATTTTTTTGGATGAGACTTTCAAGAGTAATGCTGAATTTGGATTTTCTCCTATAAATCTTTAACATCCATAACTTCCCATGGGAAGGAGCTTTGCAATTAGCACATGCTGTGTGGGAATGTTTATCTTTGGAGTGAGGGGTATTCTTCTGAAACCTGTTTCATGAACAGATGCTGCTTTCTAATTTTTATTTACCAGTGTTTATTACATCCTCATACCTTCAATGTCAATGGGCCTCACATTTTTCCTCATGTCATCATTGTCTTTTCCAAGATGGAGAGTCCTAGTTTAAGTTTTCAGGTGGAATATCTATATCTATGTTCTATATCTTGTAAGTTTTGTCACCTTTCTTTGTAGTTCTGAGTATTTTTAGAGATGGAGAGCAGTGGTGAAAACTGTGACTAGTGTGCAAAATTTAGGAGCGATACGGATTTTTGGAGTGCTGTGATGTTTCCTGTCTTCTTCTAATAGTCCTTCTCCTAATAGTAGCATTATTTTTGCTTTTTCTGAGTGCTGCTAAACACTAAACCGATGTCTTGGGGTTTCCTTCCAGAATGATCATAGCTATTTGAGGGGCTGCTACTGTATAAGTAAGTTTAAGATTGCATAGCTACACATATAGAGAAACAACATTACCAAAACTGCATTTCATCTGCTGTTTTTGTCAGCTGGTCATGTGGTGTGTAGGGAAGTTTTTAAGTTGCCTTTTACCTTTTATAAGCTATCCCAGATAGCTTATTGCATTAGTAAGCCTTATCATCATGCTCTTTTTTGTCCCTTTCCAGATATTTTCTAAAAAATTTTGAGCAGCACAAACCTTAGCTCAGCCCTGTGTAGGGTTTCTCTTCCTGTTGGAAAAATGGATTCCTGCTCTATCCTATATCTCAATTTTCTGTCTGCATGGACTTTTTCCTTTATCCCAAATTACTGTGATTTCTTAAAAATTTTTCAGTGGGGGGCCTAGTCAAATGGCTTCTCAAAATCCATGTAGGATATATCAGCTGAATCTCCCTTGCCACAGGCTGAAATGTCACTAATAGATTTTCAGGCACAACTTCCCTTTACCAAGTCCAAATTAACCCCCCAGCATATTGCATATACCCATGCATTCCCTGTTTCCATTAGTATTTCCTACCCATCTGCCTAATGCACATAGCAGACTCTATTATAAATCACTCCCTCTGATGCCCCTGAAACACTTTTAAAATCTGGAGTTGTATTTGCTTTTTTTTCCCCCCTTGCAGTATCCAGACAGTTTTATGGTACATTCAGCAGCTATTTGTTTGTGTATTTCATGATGCCCTTTACAGTTCCCGGGTGTATATTTGCTGGTCCTGGCAAGCTTTTGCTGTTCAAGCAGAGCTTGTTTTGTGGCACTGATCTCCCAGTCTGTGATCAGATCTGAAACATTTCCTTTAAAAAAATCAAGATTCACAACCTCTGTAGATACCTTCATAGTGAATACACTTGCAAAAATCAATGCAGGGGATTCTGCTGTGCTGTTACAGTCTCTGCTTTTTTTTTTTTTTTTTTTTACTATTTAAGCTTTTTTTAAAAAGTTTCTCAAACTTTTATTTGGGTTGGAAGGTGCAAGGAGGCTGTGGTTTTTAAGTTAACCTACCAGGTTGGTGGGTTTCTATCTCTGTCCTCGTTTTTCTGAAGGATTCTGCCTTCTATTGTCTTTGCTGATGTTATTCTTTAATTGCTTTGACTCTTGTGATCTTTCTGAAATGTTTTTTCATGGTTTGTGTGCAGTTGTTGAATTTTTTTCTCCCTAAAATCATTGCCTCTCAGTGATCTGTATCTCGGCTTGTTCTTTTTGCTTAGCACACTTTCTTACTTTTTTTTATGCATTTCCTTTATTGAAAGCAAAGTCATTATGGTATTGTTGCTCCTGGAAAGTTGTTAAATTGATGCATGCCAAAGTCATAGTTAGTGCAGGCAAGTGATAACAAATATTTTCAGCTATACCTTTGCACAGCCTAAGAGCAAATAATGAGTTGCCTCTTCTTGTGGGTTCTTCGTTAGCTGTTTCATGGAGCAGTCCTTTATGGCAATTAGAAAACTGGGTTTTGGCAGCTGATGGGATGTGGCAGCTACCCAGTCTGTGTGGATGCAGTTGAAGTCTCCAGTTACACTGACATTTCTTAGTTCTTGGCATCTCTGAGATTTCTCAGCAGACGGTAATACAGTTCTGATACTGTATTTCTCCTGGAAGCCTCATAGTGTATCACCCTCCAGCTGTGTTACTGTTTTCTCAGTCACAGTATGTGTTTTTCCTCTGCTCACCCTAATGTTTTTTGTGCAGAGTTAGCTGGTGGTAATAGTACCTGGTAGTAGCATCCTACTTCTCATCTTTCTTTAATCAGATTTCTGACAAGATTGTTAGCCTGGTTTTAAGCAATTTAGACTAATCTTCCATGTCTACATAAGTGATTCCAGCAGTTCTCCTCTTGCCCTCCCCTGACACGGTGCATGGCCAGGGAGGCGGCAGGCAGGGCCGCAGTGCTCTGGGACCACCTCCACCAGCTCCTTTTAAATGTTTACCAAGAGGCTGTGCAGTTAACTTCTGAATTTTACCAGTTTTACCCAGTGGGAAGATTACGGTGTGCCCTTTGTTGGCACTGCCAGCATAGCTGTGTGGTTATCAGAGCATCTTTCCCCTGCTCTCCCCCAAAACAAAGAGAGGGCTGTAGAAAATTGACATCAGTGCTGGAGAATACTCTTAAGAAAATCTGGTAATTCCCAGTAAAGATTAGTGATGCTCAGGTTGTAGAAGTTAGACAGAAAAAAAAGCAAAGCCTGTACTTGACAATTATTCTGTCTGACAGCTTCCAGCTGACACATTGTTTTGTCTCTTCTCTCTATCTCCCTATTTTCTCTTTAGGATCTAAATCCTTTGTAGTGTGCTCACTGATGGTCAGCACTGTGGCTTCCCTAATCCCAGGCAGGCCTGGGTTATTCTGGGGAAGTGGTTTAGGTCAGAAAAGAACATTGTGATCTGGTATGTTTGTAGCATGCATCCAGGAGCAGCTTTTCTTCAAATGCCCTAGCATAAGGCTGAAATGTTAGTTAAATGTGTTTTAATAGAAGTGCATCCTAACCAAGCACTGGAGAAGCGTGCATATCTTGGTGGTTCTGCAGTTCAGTACACTATGCTAAAAAGATGGGTTATTTCCATCTGAGAAGTTCAAGTCAAACTTGTGCCTGCCAGATCTTGTTATCCTCTCCTATCTTGCATGGTGCTCTGGTGTCAGGTGTTTTCCCTCAGTGCAGATACCCAGGCTGTCATCAAGTTGCACTTCATCTTTCATCTCCTCAGTATGTGTCTGCAGAATTTGAATTGTTTATACTTTGTTCAGCATCTGTTGGATGGACATATCTGTTGCTTATCTCTCCATATCTTCTTTGAATCTGTAGAAATACCCCTTGTCTTACGTACACGTAGCCCTACATGAGCTCTCTGGAGCAGGGATTTAGATCAGAGCAATTGCATAAGCTGGCAAGGATAGCTAAATAGTCCGCGTGAATTGGTAGTGGGGTGTGTCGAGCAGCCTGCTTGCCGAGCGCTGGCAGCCAGCTCTTCCTCATGCGAGGAAGCAGGGGGAGTGTATTCAGTCCCTTGCCAGAACCTGGCCCTGTTATTTGTAAGTGAGCTGAAGTGTCAGGTTTCTGAGGCAACCAGCTTTCCCTGTCCCCTTAGCCATGCCACTGTGGCACTTCTGTGGTGGTGCAAATCAGAAGCTGATACGTATGAGGGTGTGCATTCTGGTCTGCACACACTCTGCTGTCACAGGTGCCTGACTGTAAGATAACTTATAATCATATCAGTGCTGGAACTATGTTTGCTCAGGTTTTGTTGCCTGCTTTCTTGAGGTAGTGTGACTGTGACTGACGGTGAAAAAGACCGTCATAACTTCTGGTACTGAGGTACTACTGTCAGGTGGTGCTGGGCAGTAGTAATACTAGTTTGGTAGCACAGCCATTTTGTGTGCTCTATCCCTAAGGTTAGATTCTGTGTGATCAATACAGTGATTCTGCTCTTCTCTGTTCCACTTCAAGAAAACTAGAAGAACCACATACCATCTGTGGTTTGCACTGAGGGAGATGGATGAAATGGGAGTATTAAATCCTGGGGAGACACCTCCCTTTTTTTCTCACTGGTGAAAGTCCTGTGAGGTAATATTGGCCTGGATTAGAAGGACAATGTGGGGAAGGAAAGGACTCCTGCTTGAGGAGGTTCATGTACAAATCTTTGTACAGAAGGCTGAACAGCACTATGATACCCAGTATGTGTGGTATAATAATCCAGTATTGTGCAATGCCAAATATTCAGTACTGCTTTTCATGTCAGTATTGTGAAAGGTCCAGATTTTGTGCATTGTGCCAGCATCAGGTGCTGTGAAATGTGCAACTTGTCCTAGTCCTATTTAGAAGATTTGTGTCCCAGATCCAGTAACTATTTAGGAATTCAGAAGCTGTACTAGATAACTTCACTCATATTCACCATCTTGACTATGTCACATACAGACACTGGCATCCTGCTAGTCACAGTGATTTGCTCCAAGTAGCTAGCTGACCACAAAAATTTTAGGTGTGGATCTGGGTGGTCTGGATCTTAGACTGAGCTGCCACCTCAGCGCATCTGTGGAAGAGGACTGAAAACAGCCATTGTGAAAGTAGTAGCTTCCCTGCCCCCATCCCAAGCACCTCAGGGCAGACAAGGTGCAGCTTTGTCACCTTTTCTCTTCCAAGCTGTGAATTCCTATGGAAACAAGTGAGCCTCTCTAGAGTGCTGTAACTGGAAATGCTTCACTTCTCTTCCAGTGGCAACACTGATTTTCTGGGAATCTTTGGCTGGTCTTGTTTGGGGGCTCCAGGGCTCAAAGCAAGCCATAGAGAAGATATGAACTCATGAGAGTTCTGTTATTTCTTGCCATCTCTTGGGTGTTACATGGAGACAGCCAAAAAGTGCATGTGGTAAAGCACTGGTGTTGTGATGTAGGACAGGATGTGGTGGCTGCAAGGCAAATACAAACAAATACACCAGCTAGGGCGGGGCAGAGTGCTGTGGCCATGTTTATAACCTGGCACTAAAATTGTACAGTGCTTTGTACACCTTGCACATCCTTATAGCCTCCCCTCCCTGCCACCCTGCCTGCCACCCTCCCTGCCCTGTTCGTTAGAGTCTTTTTATCTTCTCCCAGTGTTTACAACTTCAAAGCAGAAACACGGGAGGAAACTACAGGTGGCTTCATTTTTAATCTCTGCCACCGTGCTGCCTATGGGGAAGGCTCCCCTTCCTTTGGTGTGGGCTCTCGGCGGGGTCACCGCGGCGCACACGTGCGGGAGCGCCCGCGGCCAGCAGCCAGCGTGTCGCTCCGCCCCGCTACACGTGCGGCCACGGGGGAAGGGACGGCACATGGCATCCGCCGGAACACTCGGCCTTAAGCCTGGCCCCTTGCATAAGCTGTTGATTGTAATGGGTGGGGAAAGCTGCTGTGCTTCAGCTCCTGTATGTGCTGTGGGGTTGGCTGCCTCAGCTTTATGTAATGCTGGCGATCTCTGTACTGTCTGCTTTGCTGTTAACTCCTTCCTCTTCCTGCAGGAGGGGGGTTAAAAATGTCATCTTTCAGCCTGGGGAAGCTTACCTTGCCCAGGGGCTTTCTCAAAGCTCTCTGTCCCAGGAAAAATTAAACTGCATGACCTTAGCAGGTTGTGGATGCTTAGTGAAGTAGAGGAATGGGGAACCATGACTATTTCTTTCTGTAGCATGATCTGACACAGGTGAACAGCATGACACGGGGCTGCTGTGACCTTATGGCATGGGGGAGGATGGTGATTTCCCTAATCACAGGGAGAGAGGAATGATGCAAACTGGGGTTGCCTCCTCTGAGATAGGTGGAGGAGGGGTCACTAACAGGCTAGGTTCTCTGTGTCAGACAAGGAGGAAGTAAGATCAGAATCAGGTTAGGATATCACAAGGTGTCAGGGGAATAGATGCAGGTCTAGGATTTGCAATCTTGGGGAGACAGAAAGGCAGTAGTCAAATTGAGATTTCATACAGGGTTCTGATGAGGAGCTCTGGGAGAGAGGTATGATGCAAAGTCTGAATTCAGCTGAAGCCGTTTTGAGTTTTTTTCCTGGAGATGAGTAAGTGTGTGCAGTGTTTTGTTTCCTGATGTATTTTGGGATTTTGTTTGGTTCTTTTTAGTATCCCTTTTAAGAATGTGTCAAGTGAAAGGTAGGTCTATAAGGATTTTTGTATCCCAAGTGAAAGACTATGCTGAGCAGAGATAACGGGGTACAGTTTGGGTGTCATTTCCTTGTGTATTCTGTGGTAGTGAGGCTTGTGTTGTTTCATCGTGCTTATTTTATCTCCAGAATAATTGAGCTGAATGGCCACAAGCCACCGCTCACCTACAAGCGCTTCCAGGCCATCATTAGCCGTATGGAGCTCCCAAAGAAGCCAGTGAGCACTGTAATAAGTCAGCAGATGGAGACATGTAAAGTGGACATCCAGGAGAACCATGATGATATTTATGGGGTCCCATCGCTGGAAGAGCTGGGTATGTGTCAAGAGCAAAGGCAACGATTAACTGCCAGCTGAAACAAGATCTACTGAAGCTGTTTCTGATGGCAGGCACATGTTCTCACCTAACATGGGCTACCTCTAGCCATAGGAGCAGGCTAATGTTTCCAGTGAGTGCTGAACCTTGTGGTGTCCCTTGCACTGCTGTTGATGCCCAACATCCCCCTTCAGCATTGCTCTGAAGTGCTCTGTGTCTGTCCTTATGCTCTCTGCTTTACTGAGTATGTAACCAGTGTATCAGTATCTCAGGTCCTCACCAGCTGCTTTCTTCCTACTGCCATCTCAGACATGTTGTGTAACAGACCTGAAGAGGTAAACTCTGTAACAGGCTTAGATAATTTCATTCAGTTATTGCCAAGCAGCACCAGTTTGTGAGCTTACCAAGACAAAAGATATTACAGAAGCTTCTTTCACCCCTCCTGCTATGCCTTATGGTCCTGTGTTTTCCTTGGAGAAGGAGAATGAATGGCTGAGGCATGGGGAATGCAACACCTATATCAGGGAAGTGAATCTAAATGCACAGAAAGAAAGGATTAATGCCAAATATTGTCTGTGACTGCAGGCTCTGTACCAGCTATATAGGAAGCATCACTTTGTACTTTAAGGCACAATTTCAACAAGCGTTGTAAAAATGTGGGCCTTCCCAACAGGAATATCTTCAGAGCCACAGTCCTGGGTTGATCCACTTGCTTTATTGCCTGGCCTAATGTGAGGCTGCCTGTAACCTTACACTGCTCTGCTTGCTGTCAGGGGAAGCTCCTCTGTCAGCTCAGAGCAGTGCAGGGAGGCTGCTTTATTGCTTCACCCTTTGCAGTGGTTCTTTAGCACAAATCCAGTGCCTTCCACAGCTTTCATCAGAATAAGAGCCTCACCAGGAGCAGCCAGGCTATCTAGTGAGCTGCTGATGTCAATGGCAAGGTATTTTGTAAGGCAGAGCTGTGAAGCAGATGTTCCATTGCCAGCTACTCTGGCCTTTGGAGCAGAGCCCTAGGGATAGTACTGACACACCAGAGAGATTGCTGGCAGTGAACAGTGGGGGAAGTCATCCTAAGGCTGCCTGAAGTACTGCAGGGAGACGCCCTTGTAGTGCAGTGTCATGAGCAGTTTTTTTCCATATTCTGCATATTTTGCCTGTACAAGGATTAGAGCAGCAAGTAAGCCATGTTAGTCAACTGTAATATGTGGTGTCTTGCTGTTATTAATGCATAATCCAATATCTGTACCCTTTGTCTAGGCATGGCTTCAAATCTTACAAAGTTCTTTCTCTCAGGCTTTCCTACAGATGGTCTTGCCCCTGCAGTTTGGCAAGGAGGAGAGACGGAAGCTTTGGCACGGCTCGATAAACACTTAGAAAGAAAGGTAACCCCTGTTAAGTGGCAATTCCTGTAGACTGTGTCTCCAAATGAAAAATGTAGAGTGTTGCCCATTACTTTGTCCCCTGCTCTTCCTCACAGTGGTCATAGCATTTGCCTCTGAAACAAAGTGTTTGATATTTTTGGAGTACTTCTGTGGTCTTTGGTTGTGTGTGGATCAGGGAGCTCCTGGGCTTCCTCAGACCCAATGAATTAGAGCTGTATATCATTAATGCTGCTGTTTGAAGCAAAGAAAATTCTTTTCCTCATTTCCACCTCTCAGTTTCCTTTAGAGGAGTGCAAACTTGGAAACTCTCCTTGTAAGTTGTTCAGTCCCTGCTACACGCTGCACACAATCTCTTTTTATCTTTAGATGAAGTATTAGTGTGAGTACATGCTTATAAAAGAATACCTTCCCGTTGTTCTTCGGTCTGTTAATAGGGTGTCTCACTGACTGGCATTCCTTGAGCCCCTTGCTGAAATAATCACATTTTTTTTCAAGTAATGAAAGATGTCCCAGCTGCAGAGACATGACTCAGTTTTAACCAGTTTGTACTTTTTTAATGCTGGGTGGCTTNGAGCCCCTTGCTGAAATAATCAAATTTTTTTTCAAGTAATGAAAGGTGTCCCAGCTGCAGAGACATGACTCAGTTTTAACCAGTTTGTACTTCTTTAATGCTGGGTGGCTTGGTGGTAGTTGTGAAAATCAAAGCATAAATACTTGTACTGAAGGGGGACTAAACTTTCAACATAATGCTCCACAAAAAGGTCTGAATTTCTCCAATTTTCTTCTTTAGTGTGAAATGAGATAGACATACCTGGACATGAACAGTTGTATTAGCTGGTATCCCTAGGAACTGTAAGGGTTATTAGCTCCTGCATGCAAAGCTAATTTAATCTCTTTCTTTGCCAAAATATCTAACTGGTTTAAATCCTGGAGCAAAGGGTTTGCATTTTTTGAATGGGGCATGGGGGTTGGAATTGCCCACTAGAAATCTCTCCCAGCAGTGATTGGAAGTGAACAGAAGAGACTGTGCTGTCAGACTTGAGTGATCTCACCACCTGCACAGAGGCCTGCCCTTAATGGTGTCCCAAAATACATGGGGGTTTTGGCTGATTTCTCCTGAATCTATCTAGGCATGGGTTGCAAATTATGAAAGACCAAGGATGAATGCCAATTCGTTGCTGGCGAGCCCTACAGGACTCAGTCCCTACCTGCGTTTTGGCTGCTTGTCCTGCCGCTTGTTTTACTATCGTCTCTGGGAGCTGTATAAGAAGGTAAGTCAAAAGAGACGTGGAGAGCGGGCTGTGTTTGAGCATATATGTAGCATGGTGCTGGTTCCCAGACAGTGCCAGAACAGGTACAAAAGTTCCAGTTGTCTCCCTCATGTTTGACTGTTGAGCTGAGCTTGTTGCTATTACAGAAGAGGCTCTTGGGTGAGAAAAAGAGATTCTTCTGTAAATACTCAAGCGAACCTTAAATCTGCTGGTACTTTGTTCTTCAGGCTGGACTTCTGTGTTATGAGCCATGTAGAGCCTTTTACTGTTAGTTTTGCATAATTCTGGTCACTTGTCAGTGTACTGAGTGAACCAAAAGCAGTGCTCTGACTTAACCACGGGGGTTCTGGTAAGGGGTGATCTGGAGTTGCGCTCCTTTATCACAGTGGTCAGCAACTGACTTGGGAAATGTGTATAAATACTTGGGTGGCTTATGGCTCAGCTGCATGAAACCAGTCCTCCTGTGCTTGTGAATACCTTGCTCCCTTCTCCACAGGTGAAGCGGAACAGCACGCCCCCCCTCTCTCTGTACGGACAGCTTCTGTGGAGGGAGTTTTTCTACACAGCAGCCACCAACAACCCGAAGTTTGATCGCATGGAGGGGAATCCCATTTGCATACAAATACCCTGGGACAGGAACCCTGAAGCCTTGGCAAAGTGGGCAGAGGGCAAGACAGGCTTCCCTTGGATAGATGCAATCATGACCCAACTGAGACAAGAAGGATGGATCCACCATCTGGCTAGGCACGCAGTGGCCTGCTTCCTGACCAGGGGTGACCTCTGGATCAGCTGGGAGTCAGGAGTCAGGGTGAGTCCTGGCATTTTCAGGTATTTGCAGGAGGCCATAAGGAAAACAATCTCCCTGGCATTTGCTGCAAGGATGGGCACACAGGTATGGCTTTTGCTTCATGTGTAAAAGGTGCATGGAAGAGAGGATTTGCTAGCAGGCTCTTGGCCAGCCAACAGCCTGACTTCTTTCTGCCTTCTACTACGAGGCTCTGACAGTATCACAAGCCTTGAGTAACCATATGTATATGGGACCCACTGGTAACTATGGACTAGGGTTTTGGGGGCTTTTTTGGGGTTTTGGTGGGGTTTTTTTCTTTTTTGGTAAAAATTCTCTCAGTCCATCTGTTTTCTTTGCAAGTTTAATGCCACTTCTTAACCGGACCTTTTTCCTCATTGTGTAATCCATCACCGTGCCGGTCAGGGAACGCTCCATGACTGTGAAATCTGAGTCTAGAGTCTCTCAAGGAAAGAGGTAAAAGACCCTCCTCTTGGGCCATCTGAAGGGACAGACAGCTTGAAACCTACCCCAGTGTACATACTGCCCTACACAAAAAGTGGAGGCAGGGGCATCTAGTCACGAAGCTGACAAAGCAGAGCATAATTGAAAGTGCTGCTTAAGGCGCAGCATCTGTGCATGGATGTGAGTGAGTTACTGCTGAAACCTTTCTGCCTCTCAGTGGTAGTGTGCTCTGGGACTTTCAGAGGGGTTCTTCTGTCTTGCTTTGGTGCACATTCTTGTGTGCAGCATCCTCTCCTTCCCACGGTTGGTGCTTTGCACTTGTTATGCCTGCCAAGCTAGGATCAATACCCAAAGCTTGCCACAGCACTAGGTAGTGATTTAGGCTGTAGCTGCATGAGAGATAAGCCAGCACTTTATCAGTGTGAGCAGACCATGCTCCATACGTGAAAGTGTCAGGAAGTGAGATATATTGACCAGCCAACTGCCTTCAGCCAGCAGATCGCCTCTTTGCTGCCGCTCTGTTCTCATAGCTCAGTGCCTGACATTCGAAATAGCATCTTGGGTCCTACTGCCACAACGTCCTGTCTGGGGAAGGTCTCAGTGCCTTTTTTCTCCAATTGCTGCAGGTATTTGACGAACTGTTGCTGGATGCAGATTTCAGTGTAAACGCAGGCAGCTGGATGTGGCTTTCATGCAGCGCATTCTTCCAGCAGTTCTTCCACTGTTACTGTCCTGTGGGCTTCGGACGTCGCACAGACCCCAGTGGTGACTATGTTAAGTAAGTGATATGACTGTGGCTTCTTTGCTGCTGGATCTGTGAGCCCAAGTCAATCAGTGGCTGACAGGTGCTTTCTGTGCATTGTGTGTGCTATGTTGCTTTTTACTTGTGTTGCAGGAGGTATCTGCCCAAACTAAAGGGTTTCCCGTCACGATATATCTATGAACCATGGAATGCCCCAGAGTCTGTGCAGAAGGCAGCCAAGTGCATCATTGGGGTGGACTACCCCAAACCCATGGTGAACCACGCAGAGACCAGCCGACTGAACATCGAGCGCATGAAGCAGATCTACCAGCAGCTGTCACGCTATCGGGGCCTCTGTAAGTACCAACAATTGCAAAAATCTGTGTCTAATACAAGATAAAATGCTGGGAGGAAAGGTCATGATTTGAAATAGATAGCACTTGTCTCACTGGCCAGTCCTTGCAAGAGAAAGTAGTCCCTGCCAAATCTACTCAATTGGTTTCCAGGGAGAGCTCCACTGAGCTGCTGGACAGCTAAGTGGGGTAGAGTTTGATTGGTTTTGAGAGCTGCTGATAGCAAGTCACCATCCATATACCACCAGTGGTCCATTCTTCACTTTGGAAGAAAACCTAGGCAGTGCATCCTAAATAAATATGCTGCTGGATCACAGTATCTGTCTGTGGTCAGTATGTGCACTGGGTGAGTGCAGCTCTGAACTCCTCCTGCTTTGGGATATGGATGTGCTGTTTGGTGATCACTAAGGTGTTCCTATGTGAAAGGCTTGTCCTACCCCAGGTGTGTTTTTTTCTTAATGTAATATCCTCTTGCTGTTTTCTAGGTTTACTGGCCTCAGTCCCTTCATGTGTGGAAGATCTCAGTGGCCCGGTCACAGACTCTGCTTCAGGGCAGGGCTGCAGCACCAGTACAGGTGAGTTGGAGTTATTTGTGTGCTTTTGAGTTTCCTGTTGATTTAAAAGTTATAGTCAGGGAAGATGATCCTTTTCTACTAGGAAGAGGGTGTGTAGCTAGGAAAACATAGATCACATTCACATTCCTTTCAACTTTCTTCAGAAGTCCCCAGTGAGCCATTTCTAAAAGGGCTGAAGAATAAGAGTTCATTGAGGTTACACTTTTACTGCTTGTATGGGATCGTATGCTGCCACTTAAGGGAGAAATGTAGGTCACTGCAGGGCTAATCAGGTAAAATTAAGCTGTCCTCTGTGAAAGAAGGATGCTTTTATGTTTGTTCTGGGAGATTTCCTGCAGCTTTTAACAAAGCATTTTTTAAAAGTTTCCAGGGAGCCTGTGGCAACACATCTCTGTGCTTGTGGACTGCACAGTCTTCTTTCTCTCCCAGTCCTGTGGCAGATTAGGCCAGGGTGTATGTGTGAGGCCGCCTAAAGGCAGGGGAACTGTTGCAATGACTCTTCTTCCTCTGCAGTGGTGAGGCTGTCGCAAGCAGACCAGGCTTCTCCAAAACGCAAACATGAGGGAGCAGAAGAGCCATGCACAGAAGAACTGTACAAACGAGCTAAAGTGACAGGTCTCCCTGCTTCAGAGATCCCTGGCAAGAGTTTATGATTGTGAGTAGTTCCTAGTGTGAGCTGGCTTAAACTACTTGGTTCTGGAAGCTAACAAGGCTCAATCTGATTTACTCACAGCATTGTAATGAACAAAGTGGACTTCTTGTGGGGGAATGTGGCTCCTAACTGTATTTCCATAACCCTGTAATTTGGCAGTGGTCTGCCCACTGGTTGTTTTGCATGATAAGCTGTTAGCTCAGTTGTCCAGTGGAGAGCAGTGCCCTGCTGCTGGAGCAGGCATGGAGCACAGGTTGTGGGTTTGCTCTTGTGAAGCTGCTTCTGCTTCCACAGGCTGGGTTTGTAGCCTGGTTTTCCCATGTGGTGAGGGTATGGGCTAGAGGAGGTGAACAATCAGGTCCAGTCATCTGCATCCAGTGCTCCAGATCCCAGGAGGGAAAGCTGGTCACATGTTTTGGTAACTTTTCAGTATAAGAGGGGAAGTCAAGGTAAATTGTCTGTTCTGCTTTCTCCTACAGCCAGCAACGAACACCCTACAAATGAAGAGAGAGAATGCTGAAGAGGTGACCAGAAGAGTAGGGACGGCTGCCACAGAGGGACTGGAACTTGTGATCTGCAACAGAAAATCTGGGGTCTCATATAACTGTAATTCCAATAGCTGCCACAGAAGGGCACTGCATTACTTGTGCTTGGGAATATTTGGCTTTCTGGCCTTCGAAGAGCCAAATATGTTTCTTCTCAGCCATGCCCCAAATCTGTCCACATTTAGGGGAGCAAGAGCCTTCTATTAACTTGTTCACTTGCAGGTGTATCTTTATTTTCTGACAATGGCTCAGTGCATGTGACTTGATGCATTGATGTAGGAGTCAGCATCTGCGTTGTCTCACAAATAGTGAACATCCATTCTCATCAATACTGCTAGGCAGTGATGTGTGCTGATTAATTCAAATTATAGTAAGTACTGAGAAGGAAACCGCTACAGTGTCAAAAATAGAGTACCCATCCTACAAGAGAACAAGGAAAACTTGGTATTTCTTTCGTTAGGTTAGGCTGAGGAGGGAATGCTTTCTGAGTAAATCAAGGTAGTGCTTCTATGGGATGGAAACAAAATGAAGGTCAACTGTAGCACAGGAACAGATACAAACTTACACTTAAAAGGCACCTAAAACTTTCCCGCAAAAGAACCTTGCTGCTGCAAGGTGAGCCATAGTGATGTTGCCTGAAATGGGCAGCTTCAGAGATGTTTGACATCTCGGGAAGAGGCACTCTGAGAGAAAAGGAATTCTGCAGAGAATAAGATCATGTCTTGGTATGAACGAAGCAGTGTCTCAGATTAGGTGTGGTCCAAATAATAAGAGAGCTACACCTGAGCCCAGCACTCTACAGCATTTCCTTCCCTGAATGAGAGCTCTCTCAAATGAAGTGGCCTGTGTCTGTGTGTAGACTGTGGAGTGCCTCATACTGATAGAGGAGGTATTACACATCAGCTCCTTGAAGTGAGTCTTCCTTGAGCTCAGAGTCCAGTGTCCATTCGGTGTGCCCATTCTGTTTGCTCTTTTCTGTGTTGGCATCTGTGTTTTGAGTTTCTACACAGTATACTCCTGTGCCTCTTGCCCTGCACGCTGCTCCTCCTTGCCATTTGCATTCACGCTGGTGTTTTGTAGCCTAGTGGGACGATTGTGTAGTTGTCCTGGCTCTTAACCATACACTCCTTGCCCAGTCCTCTTACATGTCACTCCAGCACAGTGCTGGCAAAGCGCCTCTGCCTGTCACCGAAAGCACAAGGGAGGGTAGTACTGCAGAAGATTCTCTCTGGTGGGTGTTTTCAAGAGGGATTAGATTGAGCAGCTAGTCCTGTGCAATGGGCTGCTGTTGGCACAGTTTTCATTTGCTGTCTAAAACCTTTCATCCATGCCTGGCACAGATAGCGTGGGGCTATATGTGAGCTTATGCAACTAACAGCTTGGGGAGTACAGGAGTTTTCTCCCATTCTGACTGGGATAATCAGATTCAGTTTTGGAGCCCACATTTGAACCCAGAGCAATAGGGCTGCGAATTGAAACTGACTCAGATGTATCTGGGAACCTGAAATGGTTGAATTGAGTCTGTGAGTAAATTTTTGAATAGCTGAATAACCTTTCCTTCCCACTCCCTGAGGCATTGACCCTGTATTCTTTTTCCCAAAAGGAATCCATTGGGCAGACTGAACAAGTAAACAAAGAGTCGCTTTTCCTAACCTTACTTTCTTCTAGACTACTATTCATAGCCTGCCTGGTGGACAGCCCAGTCATCAGCAGGTTTTGTCCCCTTCAGTCTATCCCAGATATTACACCCACTGTCTTGGGGGTAGAAAGGTATAAAGAAAAAGATACTCCCCCACCCCCATCTTCTGCTGCAGAGAGAAGAAAGGGGAAAGACATGCACTTTGTACACTTAGATTACAGAAATTGTGACTTTTGTCATTTGGAGAGTTTCATGCTTAGGCAATGGTCTGTAAATACAACTTTTTATAAATGTCTTTAACCCCCTCTTTCCTGTCATCCAAATTATTTCACTTGGTAAGTGGTATTTTTGGGGCTGGATCTGGGTGGGTAAGGAGTCAAGGGAAGGGGAGGCCACATCTCCTAAGTGATCTCTTAGAAGGCCTTGTCAGGGAGGAGGAAATCACATTTGCAAGGTTTCTGTCAGCACCTGGAATATGGATGGTTGCATTTGGAAGAGCTGCAGCTTGGATAGTAGCACTGGGAAGGACACAGACACATCAGGCCAGCCAAGGATAAGGGAAAAACTTCCTGCAAGAAACCTGTTAAAGTAGGCTGGGATTCATCCACTCTGGCATCTTTTCCCAGCTGAAATTATAAAGGTGGGTAAAACTATGATGAGTGGGGCATGATTGTTCTGTTTTCAGTAATATTTAGAATTGGGCATGTTTGGTTAAAGTACAAGATGGTAGAAGGAACAAGGCTGGACCTTCCTTAGTTTTTGTGGCATGTTCTTCCTTAGTTATGGGTACTAACAGTTTGTCTGAGTTCGAAAGAACTTGACCAATTCATGGGGGAAAAAAAAGCCATCAGTAGCCATTAGTGAAGATACCATCTTTGTTTCAGAAAGCAACAGAGGACTGCTGGAGGCTGACATAAAGAAGCAGCATGAAAGGGATACCAGATTGGGGGCTCTTTGTTTCTTCTGATAATGACTGTTTCCTGTGTCTCGGGCTAGGTGGCAATATCTGATCTGACATAGGCACCCCCAATGCAGGCATAGTGTGAGCTCATTCCTTGGGTAGAGGGTGCAGTTGGCCTTTGATGCTCTGAGAGTAATGGCTTTTGGGATGCTCCCCAGGGTGGCATGAAGGCTCTTTTCAACTGGGGTTGGGCACTGGGGCAGAGGAGTCCTATAGAGCTATGAACAGTTGTTCAAGATGGGTCTCCTTCTCTGATTGAGTCTTGGTTGTTGCAGTTCTCCAGCTAAATCATGAACTGATACTAAATACACCAGACTTGGTAGCCTAGTAACTAGCTAGGATGCAGTTGGAGTCAAGTTCTTCTGCATTATGCCATCCTCAGTGCTCCTGTGTTAGAGCCAGTTACTGAAACCTTTCTTTATCTTGGGAGAATTAAATGAGGTATATTACTTTCCTAGTACCTAGCAAGATTCAGGAAGTGCATGTAGCCATGCAGTTCCTTGTCCATGTTCAGCAATGGGGCTGATGCAGGACAGCAGTGCCTGTGCCTCACAGTTGGGCATGTTCAGATAGCACCAGTGTGAACACCAGATAAGCGATTATTGCAAATAAGCCAGCCAAACCAAGACACAGTTTTAATTCCATATAAATAACCATTTAAAATTTGGTGTTGCATTTGCTTGGCTAGTTTGAAACAAAAAAAATGTTCAAAGGTGCAGATTAGGGTGCTTCACAGAGTGCTACTGGAGGAGCTGCTGCCTGAGCGTTCTCATACCATTCGAGGAATCGCACACATAACACCTGAGGCTTTAACCGCTCAGACCAGGGGCCTTCGCAGCGGGCAGCTCCAGTGAGCTGACAGGTGCACTTTTGGCCCCCTTGCTAACGTGCACACACACCCCATTCTCAGGCCAATTCCTCCTTCAGGCTCAAACCTAGGTTTCCTGTAGCAGAGTCTCAGGTGTCAGATTTATAAAAATAAATAATTTAATACAATGGTACAGCAGCAGGTCAGCTCAAGCTGGGTGCCTGTGGAGAGGGATCCCGAACAAAGAAGTACCTGGACAATTATATCCTTATGACTCATGCACCTGTCCCTCACATGCTCTCTTACTTAAGCTAAACAACTAATACCTCTTAACAGCAGGTACTGGAGCATGTCTGGTCTACAAGGTGGGCAGTGTGTACAGCACACTGTTAACTGAGGGGGTGTGCAGTCAAGGCTCATGGTACTGCTGCATTGTTCTTGTTTTCGGTGAGGACCTTGTGGTCTTGAAAAAGCAATACTTCAGTGCTTGGAGTGGCTCGCACATGACAAAAATGTTTTGAAAACAGCAGCCTAGGCTTTAAAAGATGAGGAGCCAGGATGACAGCAAACTCAGTCCAGCTTTCTCTACCCAGAGAGTAGTAATATTAATTAAACCTGGAGAGGTTTGGTTTGAGGCTCTTTCTCTGTGCTGGCCAGAATATCTGTTTTCCCTGTCAAAGGAATGATGGTGATGTTCCTCAGGGTTGAAAATGGCTAACCTTGGATTTCTAGCAGAGACTGACTGCCTGCTCCATGTGCTGGTGCTTGAGAAAATTTCCGTCCCCCACGTCTCTTCTGTCTGCACAAGGAAGGAGCTGGAGTGGCTTCAGGAGCATCTGACTGAAAGCAGAAAGGTCTGAAAGCAGAAAACACACCTGGATATGAAGAGATGGGAGTCAGAGATGTGATCATTGTGACAGAGGGAGAAAGAGCAGTAAGAAGGATGATTGATCAAATGAGTGGAGTGCTGGTCTGGTATCACACCTGCATCTAGTGGGGGATCAGATGGTTCAGCTGGAGGAGAGGAGCAAGAAAACTTCTCTCAGCACATAACCTTTCCTCAGGTTTCATTTACGGCTTACAAAAGTTGGTCTGAAATGAACCTGATGGTCAATTGGACAATTTGAAAGCAACAAAAAAGTCAGCAGGTGTCTTGTGGTCAGAGATGCTGGCTAGGATGGAAGCATAGTCTCTTATTTTGCAGATATGCCTGCAGTCTCCCAGGGGCCCTGGGCTCTACTGTGCATCCAAGGAACAGGTATGGCCAACAATAGTGCAGCCAGAAAGGTCAAAGTGGGTCTCCTGCCAGGCCGGCCTGAGCCAGGGCTGTGATGAAATGCCTGGTGACCTAAGGGGTGAGGTTTTTGGTGCTTGTTGTCCAAGCAGAAGGTGACATATGCTGGTGGTGATCTGGCTGTGGGACAAGGCAGCACCCGTACCTTCTGCCCCAGGTCGGAGGCCAAATGACAGCCATGCTACTGAACAATCATTTTGGTAGGTGGGGTTTATGCTTTGAGATGGAGCTTTGTCAATGCTCCCCTGAAGCTCCCTGAGTGAATGCTGGTGAGTCTCTTGGGTGCGGCACCGGTCTGTGCCTCCAAATGGTGAAGGGGACACCTAGATCCCCCTCAGGAGGCTGCCCCAGGGGTACCTGCACATGGTGACCCTGTGGGTGTGTATTTGTCTCCACCCTGGCCCAGGAGTAACATCTCTTTCCAGTTTGGCAGGAAACCAAGATTCCTGAAGAGAGAGCAGCACTGTATGCCTCGGAGGGCTCTGCCTGTTCTTCTCTGGAGGAGCAGCTGACATCCTGGGTCTTGGCCAAGAACTAATACCATTGTCTCAATGGCAGTCAGCTCTGTGGTTTGAGAAACACTGAGGGGACTGGCTGTACCTTTAAAGTTTGAACTGCTGAAGCAGTTCCATCATGCCATCCAGGACTGTCACAGACAGTAAATGGGAGCAGAGTGGGCATGCAGAGAACAGGAAGAGTTCTGTTCAGGTACAGAAGTAACCTTGGGACTTAAAAAACTGATGCTGTCCACTTCTGTGCATAGCACAACCCGGACAGTTTTCTGAGGTAGCCTGCAATGCATGGGGAGGAGAGGCAGGGGAGAGACACTTGCACAGGCTGCTGAGGAAGGGTAGAAGCAATGAGCACTCACCCAAACTAAGATGCTCCCTGGGACACAGCAGAGTGGGGCTGCCCATTCTGAAGAGAGACCTGCAACCTCGAGTTGCATTTTTTGCCCTCCTTGTGCCTGTGGAAAGTGTGTGTATGCTACTTTTTTAAGTTCCGTGGCCGTGCTTGCAACCCTGGCAAGATTCAACAGGGCCAGGATTTGTGCTGGGGCTGCCAGACCTGTTACTACCCGGGTTCTGCGAACCTCCCAGGGGTGGGAAAGCACAGCCTGGTTTTAGAAGCTGCTCCTGCTGCCTTCAGACGTGTCCCTGCTGATGAGGAACCCCTTGCAGGTGGCTCTCTGTGTTTAGCCCCTCGCCCTGGGCTTCTCTCTGCCGCGCGGTCAGACGACCCGCTCCCGGGGTTGAGTCTCCAGGCCTGGGGGAGATCCCGGCTGCCTCCGGCACCGGGGGCTCTGGGGCTGCCGCCACCACCTGCGGGGTATCTGCTCGTGGGGGCACTGCTTCCAGCTGCGGGCACATCTGCCCCGCCGGGGCCGGCATTTGCCAAGGTCCCGGCGGAGCGCCTGGGGTGGGGGGGTGCGAGGTGTCGCTTCCAGCTGTGCCACATCTGTCCTGCAGCTGCTGCCGAGGGCCGCAGGATGGAGCCCCGGGCCGCGCCCCCGCTCCCTCCGCCCCGGCGGCAGGTATGTCCCTCCCCACCGGCACCACCAGCATCCCCCTCCCTCCATCCCTCCTTCCCTGCCTCCTTCCCTGCCTCCCTCCCTCCTGCCCGCCCTCCGCCTGCATGGAGAGAGCCACAGAATGGCGGAGCGAGAGAAAGGAGCCGCATCCCCGCCTGCCTCCTCCCCCTTCCTGGGGCTGCACCTCGCCTCGCCCCCCAATTT
>VYXB01007923.1:553589-568458 GCA_013397135.1 Pachyramphus minor
CTCCACACTCCACCCCCGGCCCCCTTACCTGTCTTATGTCCTCTTGAAACACCTCTTCATTTCTCTCCCCACCCCCGGGAAAGCCTTTTTCTAGCCCTTTCCTGGAAATCCCAAATGCTTCTGCTTTCTTCCCACCCCTGTGAAACAGGAACCCCAAGTGAGACAGTGGGAGAGTGCCAGAATTGATGCCCTTAGCAATACCAAGTGTTCCCATTGATTTGGGATGCAGGGGGCTGTGTCTCCTCTGAAACCCACCGAAGCTTGTCATGGGGACTTCTGATGGCATAGGCCAGGCCAAGGATGGGTGGGGGCTTTGGAGCCTCTGGTGCCTCCTGAGGGCAGCTCAGGATCAGGGATGTGCTGGGAGGGTGAGGGAGCTCTGTCCCTGCCCGCAGGTGCAGTGCCTGGCAATATTCACTTGCCATGGGGGGAGGCTCACTGCCTCTGACGGCCATGCCATCGTCAGCCATTGCTCTCTGCTTGCCTTTGCCACCCAGGGGTGCTGTGGGTGAGCTGTCGGGGAGCCAACTGAGAAGGGGGGACTGGTACTGGCTGCTTTGCGTGCTGAGATTCTGGGGAGGAAAGGAGAGGCTGGTCCACACTTGAGGCCACAGCTAAGCTCATGCCTACCTCTGGCAGGCCCAGTCCCTGAGGCTGGGGGCCCCACAGGTCCCTGTGAGGAAGCAGGCAGGTGCAGATGAGCTATGCAATTTATCCTTGCAGGGCTCTGCTCCCAGACCCCCTTTACTAGTGGCTCCGAGGCTTTGGCAGCTGCCTGCTAGTGCAGTGCTGCCTGTGAGAGCTGTTGCAATATGGCTGGTATACCCTGCAAACCCAGCGATTAAATGCTGCCTCTGGAAACAGCCACCATGGAGAAGGGGCTTGGCCACTGAGCTGGGGGCTGGAGGCTGAGCTGCTGAGCAGTGCTGGGCCTACCCCCTGGCACTGTTCTGGATGTACTGGCTGTCCCCTGGACACCCTTCCACTCCCCAGCAACCAGCTATGCCCTGGGAGGGAGAACAAGGTGCTGCTTCTTGCTGTGCCTCAGACCTTTGGAAAAGGAGCCCAGTGTGATGCCAGCCTGCCCTAGGGAGAAACTGACCTCCGTGGAGGAGGCTGTGCAGCTGGTTGGAAAACTGGGGAATCAAGGCAGGAGTGCAAAACCTTCTCTGGTCACAGAGCTCAGGGTGTGAGACTTGAAGTGGAAGAAGATGCAGCGATGTCTCTGAGCCTGGGGCAGGGTCTGGCAGATCAGAGGCGATGTTGTGGCAGGGAGCATCGTGTGAAAAGGGGAGCCATGCTAGTGAAACATTTACAAGCAACATTTACATGTCACAGCTTGGATTGTGCCTGTCCCAGGTCCTGCGTCCCTGCAGCAGGGCTCAGCAAGGGGCTGTCCCCTCCCAGATGAGCGGGACCCAGAAACAATGAGTGCAATTCAGGGTGAAGGCCCAGACTATGGCTGGCAGTGAGGTTCTGAGTGAGCCCTGCCCTCTGCCCCTGCTTGCTGCCTGCAGGACGAGGTGTTTCATATTTCTGCCCTCTGGTACCTACACCTGCTCTCCCAGCTCCCTGAGCGGTGACGTACCGGCACAAGTATTAGGTGATCAGTTGGCTTGAATTGAGAGAAGACTTGATCCTGGCCAGCAAGCAGCCTGATGGTTTGCAGCTCTGAAGAGGACAGGCATGGTGGTCTGGGAGGTCTTCATTGCCAGGGATGATTTGGTGTTATCTGAGAAGAGCTGGGAGGAGAAGGATAGTGGGGTGAGCCCTTCTTTAGCCAGGAGGACCTCCAGAGGGGGCCACTCATCGGTGCAAGAGCAACAGCATTTTAGAAGATCGCAAAAAAAACTTGTTCTTATCCAGCCTCCTTGTTGTCCTTAAGCTTCACAAAGCCTTGCAGTGGGGGCTGTGTCAATTGGAGCTTCTCAGTGTCTTTCTCTAGAGCATTGGTTTGCAGCTCCTCGCCTTGGCATGAAGCTTTGCCAGTGCTCTGGGCCAGGCTTTCCTGTGAGGGGCTCTGGGGGCTCTCTGGGATTTGGGGACCCAGCATAAGGGAGGCAGGGAGGACTTGCACAAGTTGGGTGCAGCTGAATGCAGAGCCCCACAGCACCCACAACACTACCTGCCCCACTGCCTCCAGGAGTGTGGCTCTGATGTAGCTGGACAGGGTCAGGGACTGATCTCCTCTGTATCCTTTAGGTTTCCCTGATGAAAGCAAATGGCATCCACGTAGCTGCTGGATAGGAAGGCTCCTGGGGAAAGAAGCCCTTAGGGAGTTATTTGCATAGGCCAGGAGAGAGTGGGAACTACCCCACTCTTCAGGGAGTCCTGTGGGAAATCATAGCCCTTTGGGAAGGGAGGAGGTAAAAACACACCTTCAGGCTGAGGTGGAAATCAATCCTAGCACTATGATTTGTTTTATGTGTTGGACATGCTCATCTGGAGCTGTCAGAAGAGCCTGTTTGGAGGCAATGAATGAGCTGGGCATCAGAAGGGGGCCACCTGTCTTCTTGTGAGGGGAGACAAAAGGGCTGCCTTCCCCTGATGGAGAGAGAGAGGTGCCTCTCCTTGGTTTGAATAAGAGTCTCTGCAGCTCTTGTGATGGTAGAAAAAACCCAGGGCCAGCCAAAAGTAGGATAGTACTATTTCTCCCACTGGTGCTGGTTATAGGACTTCTACACAGCATTGCCTGACAGCAAACTATCAGAGCACAACACGGGCAGCCAGGCTTTTTGGAGCTCCCAGCTCCATCACATCATGTTGCCCTGGCCAAATCCCCATGTGAGAAATCCCATGCAGCAGCAGTGGGGTAGGGAGGCAATATTCTAAGTCCTTCTTTCCCTGTCAGGGGATGGAGTCAAGGGAGGCACAGCAGCCAGGCTGGATTATAAGGCTGTTATTAGCACTGTGATCAAGCTGCTCCTGCCACGGGCAGGTAACGCTTGCCTCTGCTCATGCACCCATGTGTGCACTCCCGCTCACAGTTCCCAGGTATCCTGAGTTTATCACTTCTCATGCATACAGCAGGGCTCCATCCTCTCGGCACATCCTTCAGGAGAGCACTCATAACCTATTCAGGGGCAAGGCTCTCCCACCCCCATAGATGGGGACAGCTTCCCATACACCTGTGATTCCATGGCCACTGGTGAGGGAAGTTGGCCAAAATGCACATGTAGGTCCTGCTCAGAATTTTACTACCAATGATGGAGCTGAGGAGTCAGAGCTGTTTCATTTTGCTGGTATTTTTAGCCTCTTTGAGAAGCAAGAGAGAAAGGCAGGGGTGTTTCCAGCACAGGAAGGGGGGGTGGGTAAAGGAGAGCCTTCCTTGTATCTCCTAGGAAGTCCTAGAGCATCCATGTGAGAGGAGCAAGGGGCGAAAGTAATACAGAGATGAGAGATTTCTTTGTTCATTGCATTAAGAGATGAGGTTTCAAGCAGATGAGGTGCCTCCAGGCAAAGCTGATAGGGAAGATGGAGTCATGGGTACTGTTCCTATGGGGCTGAGAGACAATGAACACAATATCAGGAGTGACATTCACCAGTGGCATGGCACTGTTGGGGAAAGAGCTGGCAACAGGTTAGCTCAGCAGAGCACTCTGTGCTGGGCTCTTGTGGACATCACCCCCCTTAATCTGGCCAGGAGTGAAGTCAGATCCCAAGCAGCTGGTGTGAGATGCACCCATCACTTCTAGAGTGGGTGGTGGTGAGAGGCAGGAGAGCCTCTGTGATGGGTGGCAGTGGGGTGCCTCCCTGCTATGTGTCAGAGTGGGGTATGTGCAGGTGGGGAGGGTGTGCCCTGTCCAAGTCTCGAAATCACAGTGGGTGCCTCTCCTAGAGCTTGGCTCCATCTTGTTGGGGCAAGGAGTGAGCAGCTCTCCGCAAAGACTCATGGTCTGCAACATGCTGCTGGGCAGCAAATGGGTCTGGGAGGTGTGGGGGTGATGGAGGATTATCTGAGGCCACTATGGCAACAGTTTGGCAGCAACACCTGATAGCCCCTCCTGGTAAAGGCCCCTGTAAGGGTTAAATGCATGCAGGTACCCCCAAAATACCAGGCAGTGGAAGGATTTAAGAACATTTTTTTCCAAAAGTCAAGAACACTTAACATCTTGGTACAAACTGCACTGGGCCTAATTAAAACATGCCCCCTCTTCTTCTTGGGCTGTTATCATCCCTGGCCCCCATGCTGTGGGACCTTCAGACATGTCTGCAAGAACTTGTCTTCTCTTCTACCTGGGGAGTGAGCTTCTCTGGAACGCAGGAGGAGAAAACATCTAAAACTGTTTCTGGGAAAGATGCCTCTTTCTAGGCAGGAAAGCCTTCTTAAGTAGAATAAACCCTCATCTTCTCATCATAACTCTTCTGGAAGGGTCTTACACACACACCCCTATATCCTTCAGCAGCCGAAGAGGGGTGGGAGCTGGCAGAGCAGCTCACCAGATATTTCACTGGCTCTCAACATGGGTTAGAGGTTGGGGAAGCTCGGGGATGGTTCTGCCAGAGGCAGGAGTGAATCTGGGGGTTAGGTGGGCACAGACAGAGAAGGAGCAGTGCTGTCAGCACTGCTCTGTGATGGCTGGGTTTGCCTCTCGACAAAGGTGCTACTCTTGCTTCCCACAGCTCAGAAGTGCAGCTGGCCATGATGCTGGTCCCGCTGTGCTGAAAACTCTCTGGCCTTTGCATCCATGAGTGGCCTCACTCTACCTGTTGAGAAGCTGGACGAACACTCCTGACTCCTGTTGCTGTGTGGGGCAGCAATGCTGCAAGGGCAGGAGGAGGCGGGTGGTGCGGGTGTCTGTGACGGGGTAAGCAGATCCCCTGTGCCCATTGTGGGTGCTGGGGAGTGGGTGCTGGAGCAGGAGCAGGAGCCAGGCTGGCTGGCTGGCAGGCAGAGGCAGTCAGCATCCCCAGCAGAGTGCAGGGACTTGGCGCTGGCTCAGCTGGGGAGGTTATTTTTTTTTTTCCCCCTCCAGGACAGCTGATTCCATCTATTTTTAATGAGCTTCCCCAGGTTGCGCAGTGAGCTTACAGAGCAGCGCTGGCAGCCACAGACTGCGACGGGGCAGGCAGAGAGGCACTGGGCACCCAGGGCTCAGCTGCCCTCACTCCTCCTCACAGCAGGCCTGGGTTTTTTTTCGAGGTGGGAGTGTGTCCCCCAGTGAAGGGGGGGTCCTCCTCAATGCAGCTGCCCTTGAAAATGGAGTCAAGCACCGAGGAGGAGAGCTGGCTGGAAGATCAGTGGGAGAAATGGTAGGGGACTGGCTGGGCCTAAGGGAGGGGGGACTGTCCCGCGGGCATGCAGGGGGTGAGGGGCAGCCCCTTGCTCCTGGCACATTATGCTTCTCTGTGAGTGATGGCCACAGGACAGGAGCAAACTTGGCATCCAGTCGAGCCCAAAGTTTTCCTGGCTGCGCAGGGAGCTGCGTGGCAGCCAGGCATCAGAGCAGCAAAGGTATCTGGCCACATCCTGCTCCACCCCAGCACTGGCAGACAGGGCAAATGCTGGGGGCCTGTGCAGCATCTCCCCATCCCTGAGAGCACAGATAGGGCTGCTCATCCCCATCGCAGAGCGGGGGGCACTGCCAGCCCCTCATGCTGCTCCTGCAGAGCTAGGGAGCCCCTAGGGAGCCCCTGCCAGCCCCTTGGCAATGTTGTGCCTCTTACTGGGACCCTGCAGTGCCCACTGTGCTCCCACACCATGATGGGCGGAGGCCCCGAGCATTAGCAGTGGATGATGTCCCACCCTGGTGACCCTCGTAACCGGAGAAGAAATCAATTTGTGCTTTGAAGGCTCATCATGAGCCTCTTGTTCCATGTTCCCTCCCTCCCGTGGGCAGTAGGAAGGCATGTTGAGGGGGGGTCCAGTTGCCCCACCTGTGCTGAAGGCTGTGTCTTTGCACTCCTGATGCATCTTGCAGGTGGTGCCTCCATGGACATAGTTGTTCCCAGCTGTCTTCATCCCAGGAGACCACTACTGGTGGGGTCCTCAAAAACACAGAAGGAAAATGCTGCTTCCTCCACAGGCTTCTCCTGCTCTTTTCCCTCTGCAGGATTCTGGCACAAGGGAGGTGTTACCTCTCCGTGGCATGGGCTTGGTGCCACTGCAGGGGGGACCCCTGAGATGTGCCAGCAATGCTTAGAGTGAGGATGGGAGCTCTGCAGGTCACAAAATACCCTTCTCCTTCCTTGCTGCTGAGGACCAAGCTAGAGAGGGATGATGGGCTTTGCATAGCCCTTTCACCCAAGTATCTCTCAGCCAGAGAAGCTGGGAACAAATGGAAATGGTGGCAAGCAGACAGAAATGGTGACAAGCAAAGCAGTGCCCATGGCCACTCCAGACAAAACTCAAGGGGCTGAGTTGGTTGGCCAAGGACCTTTGAGCTGGGCTCTTTTATTTACCCCTGTGGTAATGAATAAGTGAGACAAGCATTGAGGTAACACCATGTTGAAATGTCTTAATGCACAGAAGTGAGGAGCACCTCACCATCCCCCGGGGTTGGTCAGCATGCTTTCAGCCTATAAAAGGATATCTCTGTAAATGTTTTGAAGGGGTGTAGAGAGCCTGCGGGACTGGCAGCCCTAAGGAACCCCTGAAGCCATGCAGGTCAGCTCAGCAGCCCTAATATTCACAGGGATGCCCGTAATCACCCCAGGGAGTGATTTTGGTGCAGAGGGAAATTGTTGCCCTCTCTTACTGCAGGTACCTGCACTGGGACATCCCTCCCAGCTGCAGCTCAGGGGCTGGTCGTGCCATGGCTGAGAGGTTTGCAGTGCTTACAAGTTCTGTGGATCTTGACATGGTCACTTGTCCCAACAGGTCCATCCTGCAGCTGTACCCTGTCAGAACTCCCAGCCCTTCCACTCACTGTAACCCTGGCCTTTCCTCTGTTGCGTGCCCAGCTAGGACAATCCCAGGGGCTCCCTGGGACAGTGGGAGCAGAATGAATCTCCTGGGATAGGGCTGGCTGTGGTGTTTGTCCCATGCTCTCCCTGCAAGTCCCTGCTGTCTTTGGTCAAGCAGGGACTGGTCTGGGGCACACTCCTCCTGTCTCTGCACAGCCATGGAATATGCCAAGCCCAGCAACTCGATGGGGACGGACCTACACCCTCTGGAAGGAGCCGCCTTCCCAGTCTTTCTTCCCTGTAGAGACTGGGAGAGCCTCTCCTGGTGTGGCAGTGCTGCTCCCAGCCCAAAGACAGCATAGTGCCTTGCACCCTCCTGCCCACCTCCAGCACAGTGGGTGATCGTGCCAACTCCACTTCCTCCAGGCTCACCCATGACATCAGCCTTGAGGAGTTTGAGGATGAAGACCTCTCTGAGATCACTGATGAGTGTGGAATCAGCCTGCACTGCAAGGAGAGCCTGGCCACCCGGGTAAGTGTGATGGGGATGGGGAGAGGGAGGGGGATGGGCAGAATGTGCCTGTGGGCTGGCAGGACCATCAGCCTCATGTAGGACCACCAGGTCCCTGGGCCAGAAATGCTTCCTTAAGGTGTCCATTTCAACGAGCCCAATCCCGCCTGCTCAGCAGTGCCCTCTCCTCACTGCAGCACAGGACAGACCCTTTCTGAGCCAGCCAAACCCAAGGGACAAAAAAGCATCTCAAAGCCGGTGCCTTTTTGTTCCCATTGTGCTGGAGGGGTTTGAGTTTGTTCCTCAGGGATGAGCCTAGCTATTTGGGTGCAACTGGGGACATGTTCCCTGTTTGAGAGGAATGAGCAGTGAGCATCTGGCACCCAATGAGCATCCCTGGGGATCAAGGACATGTGCAGGGTGGCACCAAGGGTTCTGCACAGCTGTGCCTCCTGTCCCCAGGTCTCCTGGACCTGGAGATGCAGCTGAGCTGGCATAGTGAGAACTGTACTCTGCTTACCCAGGGTGTTCTTTCTGGCTTGGTAGCTGCCTTTAGCTAGAGCTATTCTCAGGTCTTCAGGAGGCAGGAGATAGGGAGGCTAATGAAACACAGTTGAAGGAGGTGGCTCTGACCCCAGCAGGCAGCAGGTAGAATAAAGATGGGAGCTGTGAAGCCCATGCAGCTGCTACAAGTGGGTCTCCCATCCATCCTAAAAGCACCCTAGCATGACAGAGTTCACACCACTATTTGAAGTTCCCTAGAAGGCCACGGAGGCAGAAACATGGAGATAAACTAATAATTACATTGGATTTGGAAATATGCAGTATGTCAAAGGAAAAGCTGCTGCCTGAATATTCTCACGCCATTCAAGGAATCACACAGACCACCTGAAACTATTAACTGCTGGGACCAGGGCCCTTCACAGTGGGCAGCTCCAGTGAGCTGACAAGTGCTCTTTTCAACCCCTCACTCACCACATACTCACTCTCAGGCTAGTTCCTTCTTCAGGTGCAAGCCTAGGTTTCCCATGGCAGAGGATCAGGTACTGGTCTTATAAACATAAATAGTTTTGTGGTACAGCAGCAGGTCAGCTTGAGGTGTGTGCCTCTGGAGAGGGACACTGAACAAAGAAATTTCCAGAAACACCCTTAGGACTCCTGTACCTGCCCCTCATGTGCTCTCCATGTGCCTCTTGGTCCAATGGTGATTTTTTTTCCTGGGGTCTTCTAACCCCTTACTGGGTTCTTTTTCCATGTCTATGCAGGCAGGCCATTTATGGTTCTTATCTTGTGGAGTTGCAGCTTCTGCTGACAGCTGGAGTCCCCTTGTCTTCTGGTTTGCACTTCTGGTGCACCTGCTCACTGGAAGAGCATGGGGAACTAAAAAAAGCTCTATACTTAGGATAAACATTACTCAGCAACAATCAGAGCATCAGTGTGTTATCAATACTCTTCTCATACTAATGACAAAACACAGCACTGTATCAGCTACTAGGAAAATTATGAAGAGAATTAACTTGGTTCCAGCTGAAAACATCTCTAGGTATAAACTCACAGTTAGTGTCTCAAGGCTTCAGCAGATTCAGCTACTGATGTTAAGCAACCAAAACTGATCCCAGAATATACTGAATCACACAGTATCATAACTCTGTGTAACCCGTTCAAATGCATTCTACTTAAAACTTACTTATTTAAGCTAAAAATGAATGCCTCTTAACACAGAAACTCTGCATCTTGTCAATGTGTTTCGTGCTAATGGATGCAAATGCTGAAGGAACAACCAAATAGTTTAAGAATCATTCTGTCCCTCAGAGGAAATGCTTCCTCTGCAAAGTAATAAAGACCCAGTGAGGAGGGGAAAGGCAGAGCAATTTGTTGCAGATTTAAATTAGAAAGTGAATTTGCATTGTTGGGAATCCCTCCCTGAAGGCAGGACGGTACAGGCAGACCTCGTCCCTGGGAGATGAAAGTTTCCTGCTGTGTTCCCTGGCCTAGTTTGTTATCTGCCCGGCAGAAATTTGGCTGCCCCCAGAGATGAGGCTGCTCATCCACATCTCTGCTCCGGTTGCAACTTCCTCCTGCTCCGTGATGTTATGGCCAGGCTTCCCTGGAACAGCCTGGGCTCATGGGCTGCATATGCTGAAGGAAGGAGGGATAATTCTAGAGGCAAAACCAAAGGCAAACGCAGTGCTGGGTGTCCATGAGGGCAGGGCCACATCGAGAGCCAGGCATAAGATCCTCCTGCCTCCAATAAGTGAGGTAGGCAGAGACTGTGCATCTGTTGCTGGGCACTTCCCATTACCCATTCCAGTTCCCCACTGCTGATAGCACCACTGGGCTCAGAGCAGGAGTGTTTATTTCTCTACAGACTGCCAGCCCTTGGCTGAAGTTTGGCAAGGAGGGTACTCAACTGCTGCAGCTCTTCCTTGAGGGGAGGAAAAATAATCTGTTCCACCCATTTAAAACAGTTTACTGAGGGGTTTCTGCAATCCTGTGCTGTGATGCAGAGAACTGGCCCTCAGTAGAGGGTTTGCTTGGGCTCTGGCAGCAAGCCCCGTGCCTTCCCTGGGGATAACTCAGAGCAAGTGTCCGGGTGCACTGAGAGTCTGCTGGGGTGGGAGGGCGATGCAAGGCTGCTCCAGGGGAAGCAATGAGTTATTCATAAACACAGCAAAGGAAGAAGCTTACCATGCTGAGAAAAGATGCCTGCTAAAAATATGTCCAAATGGTTTATATGGGACACGGAGGATTGCCCAAGGAGCAGAACCGAAAGTGGTGACAACAATGGCAGTGAGAAGGGCTTTTCAGTCCTAAATGTTGAAGGCGAGAGCCAGGGAGCTTTCCAACCTGATTGCCATCCAGAGAGACCTCGGGGCGATAGCGTTGCAGGATCTGCCTGATGAAAGTATCAGGCCCAGAGGGAGCAGCTTGGCCGGGTCTGCGTGCGGTGCGGGAGCCAGCAAATCAGTAATGACCCGCGGCCGACATCAGCCAGCTAATTGCATCACATGGGAATGGGGATGGCTGGCTTGGCAAGTCAGGCCAGTGCTGGGACCAGGGCTTGAGGGCTGATGCCCTGCCCGTGGCAAGCTCCTGGTGTCACAGAGCACCTGTGGTACTTAGGAGGAAGGGCTGGCCCTGGTCACCCCTGCACTGCCAGGCAGCTGGTGAAAGCCTGGCAATGGAGCAAGTGATGTGGGGTGAAAGCAAGCTGCTGGCTCACTGAATCACACCAGAGCAGAGAGCGATGGGGAAGGTGAAACAGGCTCTGGGGAGCACAGGGAGCCATGGGACTAGAGGCATCCAGCCACTCCTAACTTCTCGACCCAACAGTGAGTCTCTGGAGAGACGTGCATGCACATCAACCCAATGGCGAGTAGGAAAGCACTGGGAAAGAGTGAGGAGACAAACCCTGCCCAAGGGCTGCAAAGGTGACTGGAGGACAATCAGTGACCCTGGTGAGGTGGGGGGTCTGGGCAGAGATGTTGGATGGCAAAACCCTGTGGCAGGAACAGGCAGGTGGTACACAGGTCTACACCAAAACAGAGGTGAGGGTTGGGGTTTTTTTTGGTCCCAGAATAACAAAGATGACTTCATTGTGGGCTATTTTAGCATCTCTTCAGAAATAGTGTCTTGGACACACAGAAACTGCAAGGAGGCGTAGACTGATGTTTGTGCCAAAGGGAACTACCCACTGATGAGGACCACACCTCATGAACAGGAGACCATGTAATAAGAATGAGGAATAATCCCAAGTGTGGCTGAAAAGAGCCTTAATTCCAACAAGTCCCAGGTGAATGAAAAGTGAAGCGAGGCTGAGGAGAGGGCTTGTTGGAGGAGCAGAGCTCCCTTTGGGGCTGTTGAATGACAGGGCAGAAGGCCAGCTGGGGATGAGCAAGGACCTCTAGGATGAGGGATACCACGTCTGCCTTGCTAATGCAGCAGAAGGGTGTGTTGAGAGGGACGGTTGCAACAAAAGCACCAGGCCTTTGCTTGGGATTTGGCCTTGTTTTGGTGGCTTGGAAATCCAGGGTGACAAACCTTGGCTTTGGCAAGATGGATCCCAGCAAACAGACAGGTAGAGGTTAATAAAAGCTTGGTGCCTTGTCTGTATTCCTGGAACTGTGGAAAATGGTTAATGAAGGAGTGAAAAAAAACCAACTAAACAAACAAAAAGAGAAAAAATTAGGAAACACCTTTCTTGTAAATACCTGAAAGCATGAGAACAAGTGCCCAAAGGGAAAAGAGTTGAGACAGGGCTGTGCTGAGCCTTCGTGTTATGCATGAAAAGGCCTGAACCAGCCATGTATCTTCATACAGTTGTATGGAGATAAAAAACAAAACATTCTGTTTTTTCAGCGTAATAAGACTGCTGGAAATGCCAGGGGCTTTCTCTTAATGTTCAGCATCACTGATCTAAGTGTTCCACTAACAGCATCTGCTCCCGGTAGGCCAGCGGGACCCACTGCAATGGGGGAAGCAGCTACCATGAGCCTCCAACCTGCTGATCTGGGGACCGGCGGGGAGCCAGATGCATGGGCTGGGAGCAAAGGATGCAGCAGCAAGGCAGCTGCTTACTCCAGGCAGCTTTTCAGAGGCTGTCCCATGAAGCTGCCCCTGTGATCCACGGCCAGCTGTGGCTGTGCCAGGCTGGGGGCAGAGAGGTTTCTCCTGGCACTTTGAAGCTGGAGCAAAGCAGTCACAGGTGGTGGTAGCAAGAGGGAGCACAGTTGTCCCCTCTGCCCAGCAAGTCACCTTCACTTCCTCATGCTCACAAAATGCTTTTTCCACCTGAAGGTTTTGTCACTCCTCCTCTGGCAGCTAAGGCTGCAGGAATAGGAGAGCAGGGAAGAGCCTTTGATCACTCAAGCAACATCTTGTGTATCACCCCATTCCTCTTGCAAGAGACTTTCATTCCTAGGAAAGCAAGCAGCTTCCCAGAGTTGGCAGCAGCTCCTGTGCAGGTGATTCCCCTAGCTAGACTGGTGCTCCCAGCACCTCTCATTTGAAGTAGGATTCATGCTGCTCCAGCCCCCTGGGGCCACAGCACTGGGACCATCAGAGAGAGGTCAGTTGCTGGACAATGGGATATTTTACCATTGGGATGGCACCATGCAGGTAAGATGTAGCATCAGCAGGAGCACACCAGCATAACATCTGTCCCAGGAATGGAAGGAAGCATAAGCATCCCTGTGACTGCACTGGGGTCCAGGTGTGCATATTGTCTTTATTCTGCCGCAAGATTTGGGCATTGATACTTCTCTCCCACACTCCTTAATCTCTCCCGCAGGCTGAAGGGACTTTGGGAAAACACTTCACTGATGCATGTGTGATGAGGCATGAGCGTGCTCAAGCTGACCTTAGGTGACATTAACTTTTTCCTAGAGGACTCCCAAGGCAGCATGTTCTGGCAGGGCAGTGTCCTTGCAGTTAGAAAGGCTTCCCAACATCTAGTCCCTTCTCTTTCTTCGCAGATCATTGCAGAGTTCACTGAGATGGTAAGGTGATGGATTGTTGTGTGGTTCCAAAATCACTTTGTTGAGCTACAGGCCATTAAGTCCCTGCAGTGCTGTAGTTTACTCCTAGCTTTTGAACCTGGAGTGCCGCATCCCTCCTAGGGTGCCCTTTTCTTCAGAATGGGTACTGGTTTGCTTTTCTGCATCCTTTTGGGACTTTCTCTCCTCTATGTGTTTTCTGAGTGATTGTTACAGCTCAGGATTACTGAGGCAGCATCATTAGCAGTCTAGGCTGAATATCAACGGCTAGCTCCAATATACCCAACTTGTCTAGGTATAATCTAGTCAGTTGGAATTTCCCTCCAGTTCTTTTTCCATGCTTCAGTTTCCTTGTTAAAATCTACGTGATTTGTCACAGGAAACTGGTGGCACAGAAACGCAGAACTTGTGTTATGAAGGCTAACTGTCAAATTAAGGGATTTAAACATTTAAAACCTCAAGGGGGCAAGTATTGGTGGCAGTGCTTCTCCAGGTGCTCACCCAGTACCTCCAGGAGTGCAACAGGGACATGGGGTGAAATGGCCCCCATGAGAGGGTTCATACTGTACCTGCAGCAGGCAGAGCCCTGCCTGTTCTGGCTTTTGTCTGGCAGTTTAGGAACTGGTAACACCAAGAGCTCTTGGAGGGGCTGTCAGAGCTGTTGGGGCTGTTTCTTCTCCCATGGCTCAAGGGGCATCCTCTATGCAGCTGGAGACACAGATACCATTGGCTGCAAAAAACCCTACTTCCCCACCTCTGCCTGCTGATGAGCCTTCCAGTCACCACAAACAGCTGATAAGACAGGGAATTCAACTTGCCGATGCCAAGTTGCCACCTTTATTGCTGGCTGCAGCAACTTGTGCATGTGCAAGATCCAGTCAACGCAAGGAAAGCAGCTTGGGAAGAAAACCACTGACCTTTAAACACCTGCAGCTGTGGGGGGACATTGGTGCCTCTTTGCCCAGCAACACAACCATGAGGTGTGTGGTGGTTCAGCACTGGGGCGCAGCCCAGGTGGCACAACGGAGCACCTGGTCCTCACAGCCCTTGCAGGCCATGGTGGCCACCCTGCTCCTAGAGGGCACAGGGGGAGAGAGTAGAGCTGTCCTGAGCCACAGCACAGACACCACTAGCAAGTGACTGGAGAGCCCGCTCATCAGGCATCCCTTCTGCATAGCTTTAGGTCCCAATATGTGTAAATGCAGGGTGGGCGAGAGAAAGCTTGTTCTATGTAGGTAAGACAAGGGGAATGGAATTCCTTGTCCCAGCTGCCCGGTGGGCATTACAGGGAAGAAGGAGCCTGGTCCTCTCAGAGGTGTGCAGTGAAAATTTCAACCCCAGAGAGAAAAGGTAGTATTGGTAGTAGTAGTGGTGCAGCACATGGTACCAGTACGCAATGCAACGGTGTGTTCTTTGTGAGGATATTCAGGTGTGATGGGCAAGACCCCAAGTGACCTGCTCCAGGCAGGGGTTGACCCAAACCTCCAGTAAAAACTATCAAATGCTTGTATAAGTCCCAGCTTCCAGGACAGGAACCAAGAAAGGGCACAGCCTGCCTTGGATGGGAGAATCATAGTGCAGCCCAGGCTTGAAAGGATCTCAAAAGGTCACCTGGCCGAACCTTGTGTGGGAAAGGGAGCCTGGGTGAGACTATCTAGCACCCTGCCCAATGGTGTCTCGGAAACCTCCAGCGACAGGGACTCTACCACTTCTGTCGGGAGGTTGTTCTGCTGAATGGTTGTTCTCCCTGTAAAAGATGTCCTTGTTATGTTGAATGAAACCTGGGTGTGCACGTTTGTGCGGTTAAGTGACGGCTGCAAGTACCTACAGAGAGGCAACAGCCGGGGATGAGGTGCCGGGGGGGCCCCATCACTAAGGGAGGGTGCTGCCCGCGCCTGGAGGCGGAGAGGAGGCGTGGGACTCCCCGGCCTCGGGAATAACGTCGCTGCCCCTTTAAAAGGCAGCGGCCGCGGTGCCGATGCGGCGGCCCCGGCGCCGGCCCCCCCTTCCCGGCCTC
>VYXB01007923.1:568936-587574 GCA_013397135.1 Pachyramphus minor
CCTTTCTTATCTCCGTCCGCGTTCCCGGGCCGGGCACAGCACAGGTTCGGCCCCACTGCAGAGCTGGAGGGAGCGGTCTGTGGGCCCGGGGGTCCAGGGAGCTTGATCACGCCCTGCCGGGCCGCCCCCGCACACCGCCAAAGCATCCCGGCACTGCGATCAGCGGGTGTGGTTGGGCGGGTTTAGGGCCTGGTAGGTCCTTTTTCCATCCCGGCTGCCGAGATGGAGAGGAAATAGGCAAGGAATCGTCTCGGGACTGAGCTGTCCCCCCAACAGGGCCCATGTGGCGTGGCAGAGAGACGTGGGGCAGAGGCAGGATGGGAGCTGGAAAGGGCCCCCGTGGGATGGGATGAAGAGTAAACGAGGCATGGCGTACGGAACGCGTGAATGAGCCATCGCAGGACGGGGCACCACGCCACGGGCTAGCACCAACAGCTGGCTGGGCTCCAGCTGGTTGGGGCACCGCCAGCCCCAGGGCAGGATGGTGCCACCGGTTGCCCCAAGCCTGACAATGGGAACTTGGTGGCCTCTTCCCCTGAGCAGCAGTACCTGGCAAGAGAAGCATTAATGTCAGCAGCCAGTGCAAAATTTGAGAGACAGAAAAGCAATGCCTAAAATGGTGGCCAGGAGGACAAGGGGCTTCTGTTGTCTCACTCGTGCTCAGATTTTGAGATGAGAGTTTGGATGATTTTACCCAAGACTGCCTACCCCCACAGCCATGGTGTTGCTGTCACCCCTGGGGTGGGCAATATTTTAGTGCCCCACATGCTGACCTGCCAAGCAGTGGCCGGAGTCCCTTTGCCCTGTCCCTCCTGCAGATTTCACAAACCCACGCAAAGTGTGCGACGTGCAGGGCTATTTTTGCCACCCTCCTGCGTTCAGCTCTGCCTTCTGCCAAGTAGGAGGATTTTCGTTGTGGTGACGTTCAGCCAAGGAGCGAGAAGCAAGAGGCAGGTGTCCCTGTGGGTGACAGATGGGGAGTAGTCGGAGCTGGGTGTCACCAGCCCAGCACTGGCAGCTGATGCCAGCTCATTGCCTGAGGCTGCCGGTGAGAGGAGGAGGAAGAAGGCACAGGGCCAAGGATGGGCGCCCACAGGCAGCTGGCACTGGGGACAAAGGCAGCAGGGCTGGGGAGGCGGGGGGAGCCCCAGTGAGCATAATAGACAAGGGGACAGCAGCAGCCTGGGGACAGTCCCACCCTGTGCAGGGACCCTGAGGAGCAAGTGCCACATGGCAGCCACAATCAGCTGGAGGGGTGGGGAACAGCAGGGCCCCTTCATGGACAAGTTGGTCCCAAACAGTGTCCAGGGGTGGCAGCAGGCCTGTGGGGAGGGAGGAGGAATTGGGGTGGGGAACTTTGCAGAGATGGTAGCCTGGGGAAGGGGAGCTGATGATCCCTTTGCAAGGGGATGATGGAGGCTGTGGGGCTCACTGAGAGCCATGGGCACAGCTGAGCTGAGGACATGGGGAATGGGAGAGGGAGTCTTTGCTGCAGCTGGCAACAGGAGGCTGGAGCCAGTGGGGGTGGGTGCACAGGACAGGGGCACAGCTGGCCAGAGTGATAGGACAAGAGGAAAGCATCTAGTGAGAGGCTGGCTGTAAGGTGCTTGGAGTTCCTGTTCTGGATGCCTATCTCTAGCCAGAGGCAGTTTTTCCCTGCCCACATGTGGTGCTCCAAGGAGATGACAGGGTGCAGGCCATTCCTTGGGTATCAGCCTGAAATCTGCCTCCACTTTTGTGAGACTCCCCTGCACCCTCTTGGGCTGCCCAGGTCCCACCTCCCACTGGTGATCAGAAGAGGGACCATAGACACATCTCCTCTCTTGAATGCCCAGTTGGGGCACCAGGCACTTTGTCTGGCAAAGTGTTCACAAAGCAGGGCATCATTCCAGCCTAGTGATGTTGCAGTTGCTGCTGAGCTCTCTGTGATCATCACCCCAGACAGGTGGCCTGAAAATGGTGAGAGAAATATCCCCAACTTCCCAAAGGGGAAGAAACAGTTGTTGTGACTGGCTAAGTTCATCCTTTAAGACCTTGAGAATGCTTCTCTACCCTGGCTTGGCATTACAGACCCCAGAGTGCTCTGGCCCTGGGGGATGGGTGGGCTTGGTGGGATCTGCATGCTGCATTGCTGCCTCCTGTCCCAGTGTAGGCAGCCAGGCTGGCTTGTGTGTGCTGGCCCTGTGGCACTTTGCATGCAGAGGCTGTCACTGTGACAGCTTGCCTGGCCTGCATCCCAGCCCATTGTGTCCCTGGGAAAGGCAAGCGGGGTGTGTTGTTATTTACCTTGGCACAGGAAGGACTCATGGAGGTCACACTGGGAGGTCACTGAAGCCCTGTGGAGGGGGTCTCTCCGCTCCCCATATGAAGGCAAGGATCTGACAGACATGGTTCAGCAGTGTGTGACATAATGGAATTTTGGGGCAAAGGCTTCCTTCATGTTGGTGGGGAAACAAAGTAAAGGATGGGGCAGCTCCTGCACTGCTGGTAACAGCTGCAGACTGGTGATAAGGCTGTGAGAAAATCCAGGGAGTCCCAGCAGGGCTTAGTGCTTGAGCAAAAACTAACAGCGTGGAAAATGCCACTGCTGCAGCTGGGGTAGAAACACCCAGTGCTCCACAGGAGGGGCTGGGAATGTGTCAGCAGGAGCATTTGGGGATGGAGGAGAGAATGGAGGCCGGGGGTGCAGCAGATGGGATGTCACATCCTTCGAGGTGGGCAGGGAAATATGTCCCCCATCTGCAGGAGGGTCCTTATTGGAGGGGACCTGGTGGCTTTTGGTCCCTGGGTCTCACAGTGAGGCTGAGCATGTGTTCCCTTGTGCACACACAGGTGTGCACGTGTGTGGCTGGCCACCCAGGACTAGGCAGGCAGGGCACAACACCTACAGAAACTCATCAAGCACAGGGAGTACAGGCAGCCTGATTGTGCCCCTCCTCTTCAGCTGATCAGGATTGATGTCTGCTAGTGAACTGCACATATGTGTGTGTGTGAATGTAGAGATTTGTATACATACATACATACCTGTGTATACCCCTATCTACAGCCAGTATGGATGTCTTCAGTGACAAGCATCAGTCTGTTCAGTAGCTGTCTCCCAGCTGGGCATCAGCACAGTGCCTGGCCCTTGAGATTTTATTGTGGTGGTTTAAATGTAAGCAGGGCCGGCAGTGTGGGAGCAAAACATCCAGGCAGGCTCGAGTCTCGACTCTTTGTCCTTGAACTGTCCAGCTGTGGGCTCCTGCAGCCGACTATCCCCAGGGTGGATGAATGCAGCCCAGCTGGCTCCTTGCCCACCCTGCTTCGGCCACCACACCAGCTCTCACAGCAGTAGCATGGTGAGATGTGGGGCTTTCAGGGGTTCTCCCTGGGCATCACGTGCTCCAGCATGCCCAGCTGAGAGGGGAGCTGAGCAGTGTGCTGTGGACCCAGGGGGAGATGGGTGCCACTGCTGTGTCACACAATGTTTACTGTTTGGGCTATAAGGCAGCTTTGTTCTTCTCCTCAGGACACTCTGAATAACAACTCTCTGGGGAAAAAGCACAGTTGGCAGGAGCGGGTGTCCCGGTCATCATCCCCTCTGAAAACGGGTGAGTTCTCAGACTGTTGGACAGGATCAGGTCCTTGCACCCTTTCATGGTGCTCAGGAACCTGAGGCAAGTGGTACTGGAGGAGGTGGTTGGAGAAAACGTCCCACATGGATACAGGGTGCATGGCCATCTTGAGTCTTGCTTTCTACAGTTCTCTGAAAGAAGGTTGTAGTGAGTGGGGGGACCAGTCTTTTCTCCCAAGTAACAAGTGATAGGACAAGAGGAAATGGCCTCAAATTGTGCATGGGAGGTTTAGATTGGATATTAGGAAAAATTTCTTCACTGAAAGGTCAATTAAGCATTGGAACAGGCTCCCCAGGAAGTGGTGGAAGTTCCTGTGTGTTCAAAATCGTGTAGATGTGATGCTTAGAGATATAGTTTAACGGTGGACTTGACAGTGCTGGGTTAGCGGTTGGGACTCAAGAATTAGAGGTAATTTCCAACCTAAATGATTCTATGAGTCTGGGTGGCATCCCTGGACACCTTCCCTGATAGGGAGCATCACCCTCTGCAGGACTGTCAGTGCTACTCTCCTCTCCCTACAGGTGAGCAGACCCCTCCCCATGACCACGTTTGCCTGAGTGATGAGGTCAATCACCAAAACAGCACAACCTCCACCAAAGACCGGGGTACATCCACGGAGAGCCCGTGCCGGCGCACAGCAGCCACCCAGATGGCACCAGCCTGTGTTGCCTCATCTCGGCTGCCCGAGAAGCACCAGGCCACCAGCCGGGCCCCACCACATGGCGCCAGCGTGGTGGTGGTGACGAGAGGCCCCGAGGCCCACCGGGACCGCATCCGCTACCAGACAGACGTGAGGCTGGAGGCCACAGAGGAGATCTACCTGACGCCTGTGCAGAAGAACTCAGATCCCCTGGACACTGACAAGCCGTTCCTGTCTCAGTCCAGTGAGAACCGCATGTCCATCAGCTCTGATATTGACACCTCCAGCTATTCAGCCTTGGCAGGGAAAACTAACCCCTCCATCAGTGAGGAGGATGAGGTGCTGGACTACATGTCCTCCCCTGACAAGACAAACCTGCCCAGGGCCTCCTGTGGTGGTGGGAGTGGTGGCTCCCGGCCAGGGCACAATCTTCAGAGAGCTTCAGTGAGTTCGGACACCAGTGCCCTCTCCTACGACTCTGTCAAATACACACTGGTGGTGGATGAGAATGTGCAGCTGGAGCTGGTCAGCCTCAAGCAGTGCTACTCGGGCTACAGCGACGAGAGTGACTCGGCCACCGTCTATGACAACTGCATCTCCTCACCCTATGAGTCAGCCATCGGTGAGGAATATGAGGAGGATGCGCTAAAGCGCGACTCAGTCTGCCTCTCTGAGGACTCCACCCCTGAGGCGGACATCCACTTCTCCAAGAAGTTCCTCAATGTCTTCATGAGTGGACGGGCACGTTCCTCCAGTGAGTTCTGGGCACCAGGGGGAGATGGGCTGGTTGCTGTCTGCCTGGGCAGCCCGGCCCATCCCTAGTACAAGGCTGAGGGCACACTCAGGAGATGGGAAGCCACTAGCAGATATGAGCCCCAGCTCTGCTTGTTGCAGCCTGTGACTTTGTCCATGGTGGTCTGAGAGGCATGGGAAGAGAGGCTTGGAAAAGCCTTGTGAGCTATAGGTTGGAGCAGTGGTAGGTGTTCCAGGCTGCTTATTTGGCTTGCCCAGGCTATGGCCATAGGAGGCTGAGGGGGAGGCTCCTGGTGTGGCTTGCAGGGAGCAACCTCCTGGTGTGCTACCCTCCTCCCCAAGCCTAGAAGAGCAACAGGGCTGGTGGCATGCCCTGGCAGGTAGGGCTTCCTGTGGTGTGGCTGGTCCCACACAGCAGCTGACACTGGCTGTCACAACTGTGTGGGTTGGTGCAGGGAAGTCATCTCGCCCCCAGGGACCTCAGGGATGAGCAACAATATGGTAGCTCTAGCGATGCCTCCCTCTCTTTTGGCATTGTGTGGCTTTGGCTGAGCCACCCCCTAGGAGTCTCAGCAGCCTGCCTGGCCCTTGCGCTTCCCTTGGCTACAATGCTGACCCCTCAATGCCGAGATGTCCTCCTCTGCCTTCGTCCACAGGTGCTGAGTCCTTTGGGTTGTTCTCCTGCATGATCAACGGGGAGGAGCAGGAGCAGACTCACCGCGCCGTCTTTAGGTGAGCTTGCAGGCACAAACAGTCTCCCCAACCTCTTGCAGGGGAAAGCTGGTGCTGCTCTTCCACCAAGGTGGGACTAGCACAAGCCCCAGTGTTTTTAGTGTGGGTAACAAACCAGTTCCTGTAGCTCATGCCCTGCCAAGGAGCAACATTTGCCCATGCTACTGCATGGGCAAGCCCTCCGAGGGCACTTGAGACCTCTGGGGAACAGCATGGGAGGTTGCAATAGGGAATTCCCTTGCCTTGGGTGCTGGGATGGTGCCACCTGAACCTGCTCCAATGCTTTATTTAGCATCTCAGGTCCTGGTGGCTCATTACATCTATGAAGGTGCTGTCTGCCTGGGGTGGTGGTGGGTGCCTTGAGAAGGCCACCAGCTGCTAGTGCCTCTCTACCCAGGTTTGTGCCTCGCCATGCGGATGAGCTGGAGCTGGAGGTGGATGATCCCTTACTGGTGGAGGTGCAGGCGGAAGATTATTGGTATGAGGCCTACAACATGCGCACAGGTGATCGGGGTATTTTTCCTGCCTACTACGCTATTGAAGTCACCAAGGACCCAGACCATGTAACAGGTACCAAGCCTCTGCATGCAGCCTGCTAATGTCCCCATCTTGTGTTCATGTGCTCTCCGCTGAGCAGTGGCTGGTGTTGAGCAGGGATAGCAGGGGCAGACCAAGCTGGGCACCCAGCAGAGAGTGATGGGCAGCTTCTGCTGTGATGCTGGGTGTTGGTACCTGCTGTTGCAGGAAGCATCCCCTGGGCAGGGAAACATGCAGGGGTTGGAAGATGGCGAGGGGAGGTGGAGCTCAGCCCACACACCTGGCCATTAGAGATGATCCCTGCCATTTGCTCTCTCTTCCAGCTCTGGCCAAGAGCAGTGACTGGGTGGACCAGTTTCGGGTGAAGTTCCTTGGCTCGGTGCAGGTTCCCTATCACAAGGGCAATGACGTGCTCTGTGCGGCCATGCAGAAGGTAGTGTCCCACACCATCCTCAGGAGCAGGAGCACCTGCTCCTTGTGGCAGCAGGGCAGAGCCTCAGGGGAAGGGAAGGGGTGAGCCATCAGCACTGCACACAAGTCCCAGGGCTTTGTCTCTCTGTCTTCCTCAGATTGCCACCACACGCCGCCTCACTGTGCACTTTAACCCACCCTCCAGCTGTGTCCTGGAGATCAGTGTGCGTGGGGTCAAGATTGCTGTGAAAGCTGACGACTCCAAGGAGCACAGCAAGGTAGTGCCTCACTCCCTGCTTGTCTCATCCCTTCCCTGATTGCTGCTCTGAGCTGGATCGTGCCCCCTGTGCTATAGGTCACGTTTGCATATGAAAATTGAGGGTCTCCACCTCACATGTGAGGGTGTGAGAAACAACATCATCAGAATTCTAGGCCCACCATGAGGGTCCCCCATGCCTCACAAGCTCTGGGCAATACTGCCAGCTGATGCCCTTGCAGCTGCCAAGCACGTCACTGTGCTGGGATGCTGCAAGCTGAGCTGTACCCAGTAATCTGTCAGCTGCTTTTAAACCTTTCTGCTACTATTTTGAGTGGTGTCCTCCAGATCTGCCCTGTAATCTCTTTATCTGGCTAGGGCAGGCTGCTGATTAGCATTCTGCGTAAGTAGCCTAGTAAAGCACGTTTAGGTGCTGAGCAGAGGCAAGTCAGGGCTTTGCAGCAAGCTGCTGGGGAACCTCCCCTGCAGCTGTGGGGTAGGAGTAGTTCATGTCTGTGAGTGCTGTGACAGAGCTGGGCTGAGGTTTCTACCTCTTTCTATATGATTCTTGACTGTATCTAGAGGACGCTATCAATTTAGTTGTACTTTAGACTTGTATAAATAAGTTTTCATTTCTGGTTGGGACCCCTTGGATACCCAGGCTTGAATTACCTGTTTAGTTCTAAGTTGTCCATTCACCTTCTATCTGCTGGTGTTTCTGAGAGCCTGTTTAGCAAGGAAAAAGGGCCGTATATGCTGGTGAACAGCAGCACTGACTCTAGCCTGAGTACAGTCTAACCCAGGGCCTCTAGGGAAACCCTGCAGGAGCTACCGGCAGTAGAGGCTGCTGGGGTGGGAGCCAGCAGACCTGGAAAAGCTCTCTTTGTGCAGGTGCTTAGGGCAATCCTGAAACTGCTGCTGACAGCAGCCCAGGATCAGGCTCCAATTAATTTCACTCGTCAGTCTCCAAGTGCAGGCTTTCGAGACCAGCTGCCCCACAGGGGCATGGGGAGGGAAACTTTGACAGTTCTTCTCTCTCCCCTCCAGGTAAACAAGTGTAGCCATTTTTTCCAACTGAAGAACATTTCCTTTTGTGGGTACCATCCAAAGAACAACAAGTGAGTAGCAAGGAAGCAGTGGTGCAGAGGCTTTGCTGCCTTCCTGCTCACTGACAGTAGCAAAGACTGGGCTAGGAAGGAAAGAGGAGGTTCCCTAGCACTTTTGGATGGGCATTACATCCCAGCTCTGGGCATGGGCTGTGGCAGCTGGTGGCCACCAGGGGGGTTGGCTGCAGGTTCCAAACCTCTATGCCTAAGGGTGGGTACACCCTCAGGGATGCTGGGGTAGCTGTGCCTGCTGATCTGCTGGTCCAGTCACACCTGCTCTCTCTGCCCTCAGATATTTTGGGTTCATCACCAAGCACCCTGCTGACCACAGATTTGCCTGTCATGTCTTCGTCTCGGAGGAGTCCACGAAACCACTGGCGGAATCTGTAGGGTGAGTCCTGGCTGGGCCAGGGAAGGCTATTTCACAATGGACAGGAAGAATGAGGCAGCCAGGCTGAATTCCACCATCTCCCCATACAAGTGGGGCTTGGACCTGGCCCCAGGCTAGCACCTCTTCTTTTGAATGAGAGGCTTGGGGTGAGAGCCAGGGCTGACAGGGCTATGGGCATCATATTCCTGACAGCACTGGAACAAGTCCCAGTGCAGGCTTTGCAGGCAGATGTCTTAAAGACATGCACTGTGCAGGGAATAAGAGCAAGGATGGAGACCCTCCAGCTCTGATGGCAGCTCCAGGGGCAAATGCAGGAGGGGCCAGGAAGTGGGGGCTGAAGGGTCAAACTGGCTACAGGGTAGAGTGTGAGGATGAGGATGGAAGTGGAGATCTGTAATTGCCTTGTGGAAAGGATGCTGCTCAGCTTTGCCTGGTGCTGTGTTGCAGGAGGGCTTTTCAGCAATTCTACAAGGAGTACGTGGAGTACACATGCCCCACGGAGGACATCTACCTGGAGTAGGGGCTGGCATAGGCACCTCCTGCACAGCCAGGGCTGCAGTCTCGCCCCTTCCCCGTGTCGTGCATGGACAAGAGCTGCTTTGAGCCTGGAGGAGGAGCAGGCCGGGGCAGGGCTCCCCGGGGCACGGAGCACCGCCTCTTTTTGTGACTCCCCTTCCTCGGGCTGGGGGGACGGGAGGGGGGAGGGCTGGACAAATTGTGTTTATTGTACAAAATACTCTTAGTTTATTCTATTGGAGAAGCACTTGCTGGGTGCCCTGCTTGTGAGCGGCTGGGGAGAGTAGTAGCATGCTCCTGCTCTTTTCCAGCTGCAGGCTGGGGTGACAGCATCTCCTCCTTATGACCATGGCACAGCTTCCCGTCACATCCATCTGGGGTGACTTTTAATTGCAGTGGCAGAGTCGATCTCTTGCAGTATGATGACACAGCAGCTACAGAAAACAAGACCCACATATTGGCTCCTGCTGGGAGATGGGATCACCTCCCTGATGGGCCCTGGGTACATGGCTGCTGGGCAGGGATGGCAGAGGGAGCCCCAGTATCTCCTCTGCCAGAGCCAGAATGAGATGGGACAGCTTTCTCCTGCCTCTGTCCTCATCCCTCCCTTCTTATATCCATGCCCTGGGGAGAGAGAAAAATGCCTCCATACCTCCCTCCAGTAACTATACCCTTGGGAGGGAAGTCTTTCTCTGCCCTTTTCCTCTCTCCCCCCAGCTGGAGGTGACAGAGGCAGGGGCAGGGCTGGAGCACACCAGGGCAGTGGGGCTTAGCCCCTGCACAGAGCTGGGTGCCTGCCCAAAGCAGGGCAGGGAAGGGCTAAAGCCTGCAGGGAGCTGTGCAAAGCACCACGGAGGTAGGAGAGCTCTCTCGGTCCCTGCAGCAAGCGGTCCCTGTGCTTTGGCTGGATCTGCTGTGGTGGCAACAACTATTAAATATGATGGTTCATGGAACAGAGCTACTGTGCTGTGTGTGTCCCTCTTTGGTGGGTTTGGGCCCTGGCTCATTCCGTCCCTTGGGACTCCAAGAGAACCTGGAGCTTTTCAGGTTTGCTCCAAGAGCCCTGGCTGCAATCCCTGGAGGCCAGAGATCATATGATGATCAGGAGGGACCTCTGGGGATTATTCCTCCAGCCCTCACCTGCAGGGCTGTGGTGGGCATGGAGGCACACTGGCTCACAGGTGAGCATCATCGTAGTACTCCAGCAAGTCAAGACCATCACGCTTGCTTTTGCCAGCTCTGCGCAGCACCGCCGGCCGCTCCCGGGCCGCCCGGGTTTGGAAGCGTGGTTGCTTGGGTTTGATGCCGTAATCTGTGGGCAGAGCAGAGCCACTGGCCCAGCTGCACCTGGGATTAGGGACAGCCGCCCACCTGGAGGGGTGAGTGCATGGAAAGGAGGTTCAGAGGGACAAAGAGAGCACTGTACCATCCACCAGGCCAAAGTGCTTCTGTGGAACCTCCAGGGGAGCAGAGAAGTCCTCAGGGACCGAGTAGCTGACCCTACAGAGGAAAACGCAGGGACAGGAGCAAGCTTAGGTCCTACAGCACTTACACAGGCTGGCTCTAGAGTTCCCAGGTGCTGCATGTCTTCCACCCAGCCTGGCCAGCTCTCAAACTCTTCGTGCCATAAGTGCCAGACCCACATCAAGAGCCCTGGGGTACCTCTGCAGGTACCAGGGCTTGGAGGAGTAGGAGGGAAGTGCTATCACCTCTGGTCCACAGGCTTTGGGAGGGCAGGCCCCAACAGCAGGGCGAGCAGCAGAAGCCAGCGCAGCATGGTGCACACTGACAGGTTCCACCAGTTCTGCAGTGAGGTCACAGGAGCCACCCCAGTTGCCCAGGACACCCACCGGGTGGGGCAGGGGACACTGCCCCTCCCAGGTGCTCCTGCTACCCCTTCCTGCCTCACCTTCAGGTCCTGGGCTGCCCCTGCCTGGTCCTGCCTGGGCCCCATCACCAGCTCAGAGCCCTCCCTGTGCTGGTGCATGTCTCTGTGCAGCCACAGATCCAGGGCTGTTCCTGTCCCTCACCACCTGCCTTTACCTCCCTCTCAACCCCTCCAAAAACAGACTCTTGCATCTCATCTCAGTACCACCTTGTCCCCAGGAGTGACTCCCACCAACACTTCACAGACTTTGCAGTCTTCAGCATCTTTCTCTGCTAAAAGCCTCAGCAAAGGGAGCACAGTCCCTTGCTCATGGCTTTTCCATGCTGCTGTTGCCATGTTGCAGGGCCTTGTCAGCTGAGGTGGCAACAGAGACCCCGCCCCCCACCACCACACTGGCAAAGTCCTGTGGTCCCCAACTGTGGTGGCCTATTAGGGATGTGTTTTCCCGGCCTAGGGAGTCTCCACAGTAGCTTACTGCACAGGCTGGTGCCTAAATTGTCCCCTAATTAGCAGAGGACATACAGGCCTCTCCCAGGCCCTTTATTAATATGGAACAGCAGTATTTGCTGAATTAATCACTTCTCTGCCCTTGAGCCCCTGAGCCCTCAAGCCCATGAGTACTGGCTGGCAGCCATTCTGCAAAAGCTTCTAACACACATTAGGTGCTAGGAAAGCAGCCTGCACACTGCAGCTCTGTGTACTGCCAGGGGAACCCAGGAATCTTGGGACCGAACAAGGCACCAGGAGTTATGGAGGCTACACTCACCAGCTAAGCACCATGGGGGGCCCTGACTGACACAGGCCAGAGCAAAAGGCTTCTAAGGGACTATATCCCAAGGTAGACAACTGCAAAAGCTGCTCTTTCAGACAGAGACAGACCTGCTGAAAACCAGATATGAGGGGATCCCATGCAAAGAGGGAGAGGCCCTTCCACTCAGTTCTCTCCGATCAGTCAATTTATTTGACAGACAAGTCTGCTCCAAGCAGATCGACCAGGCACAGCGAACACAAGCAGGTTGCCAGTTCAACCTCAGTGCCTTGACATGTGAGACAATGCTCTCCAAAAACCCACTATGCTGGCTGGCTTTATTATAGCACAGCTGTACAAAAAGAGAAAAAACAAGTGCTTAAAAAAGATTACCCCTTCACCATCACTGCAGCCATAGAACGGTCCAGGAAATAGGTGGCCAGAGTCTCTGCACACATGTAGTGTCCATCATTCACATCTAGATCTGTTAAAAAGAAGTCACATACACCCCCCTCCCCACCCTGCAGAACAGGAGCTTCTCATTGATGGTTTAACTGAGAATTAGACATTATCAACATCCCTCCTCCCAGCCTGCTTGCCCTTCTTAGAAAGGTCCAGCCATGATCTTAGCAGAGAATAATCATCTTCTCATCAGCCCCAGTTATAGAAATAGATTTTCTGCCAAGCAGGCAAGTAATCCATCAGTGGCCCTGAAACAAGAGAACAGAGGGATCACACATGTAGAAAGGCATGAATTTGAAGCTGTGTGTCTACAGGGTATATCCCCCCTTCTTATTATGATACCCAACAATCCCAAGTCTCCACTTCCACAACTCAGATGAGTCCCAGAACAGAACAGTTACTTTTGCCAAGATGGAAGGCAACATTGCAATGTGGTGCCAGGATCAAGCAGGATGTGAAACATGGTCAGCATGGCCATGGTGTGGGACACCAATCACTCCCTCAGAGCTGACATATCCAAGCTCCAGGGGGAAGGGGGGGGGGGGCAATCTACAATGTACAAGGGGAAAATCCACATGGAGAGAGTCAGGAGGGCCCTGCTATGACACAGGAAAGAGGGAAGACAACTCAGCAATAGGGAGCAGGTGCAAACACAGAAGCATCTGCTGTGGAATGAAAATGCTTATGTAGCACATGGCTTAATGCAGGCTCCAAAGCCTATCTGAAATCACTAACTGGAGGAAGTGGCTCCTGAGCTAGCCAGCTTTGTGATCTCCCCAAAGAAAGGGCAATCCCATGATGCCAGGCTGATGTCACATCACTGCCATGAATCACTCAATAAAGATTCATATCATCAGCGAAGAGGGGCAATAAAGTTCTGGCCCATAATAAAGGGATCCTCTGGTGAAGGACTATAACATAGACCTAGTTCTGCCCTTCAATTTACAATCAGTTCCTGACTGGGTCAATACTTCTAAACACTCATTTACCCCCTTATGTCTGCCCTGCAGACTAGGGATCAAGGAAAAGAGTTTAGAAACAAGGCTGCAAATCAGGGCCCTGGTACACCAGCTGAGGGGCAGAAAGGAAGCACAGAAGAGGCCTAGGTGGCAGAGACCAAGCTCTGCAGCCTCAGGGCACACAGAGGTTTACTACTGTCATCAAGCCAGGATGCAATTCATCCTTTCCTTTTCCAGTTTAAAATGACTCAAGCATCAACACAGGGTGCGCTAGTACACTCTAGGGACTTCGTAATTCCTTTCCTGGATTGGAAACCAACTGGCAAGTGTTCCCAACTGCCCTCATGTTCCCAACAGAAATGGGAATATAACAATGGGACTGGACCCACTTACGTGTGACAAAGCCAACTCCAGGCACGTAATCAGCCAACAAGCGCAGGAGGAGGAGGATCCTGCCCCTAAGAAGGAAGAGAATATGAACGAGTCCAGCTGGACACCTCCTGCTCCAGCTATTGAATGCATGAGCAGCAAGGGCAGCTGTTAGGCAAGGGCTCAGATTAACCTGGTCAGAGGCACCCAGACCTCTTCAGATCTACTCACCCAGTCCCCTGATGTTATTTCAATTAAAAGGGACATTTTCAGCAAAAGCCCAGCAGGGGCCCCTTACTCTGAATATCGGTCATAGAAAGGAGATCTCAGCAGGTAGTACAGCAGCAGGACGGTTCGTCGCCTCAGCTCCGCTCGCTCTCGCCTGTTCAGGTCTTTCAGATCACTCAGCAAGCTCAGACTGGAAGGAGGAGGGCATAGAGCTAACTCACAGTAGCAGCAGCCGGCTGGGAAAAGAAACTGTGTTTCTAAAGCCCTTCACTCTCGGCTCCATGCAGAGCACACTGCACCAGCTCAAAACAGAAAGCACTGTAAGTGTTGCAGAAGATATGTAAATGTGTCAATCTCCAAGACAAAGACTAGCCCCTCCGTGGATTTCTCTCAGTAGGGCCTGCCCATGATTGGGAAATGGGGAAGTGTGATATTCAGCCACCAAGCTCAAGCACCAACAAAGACTCTTTGTCAGACTGACCTTGAGATGTCCAGGACTGCTGAAAGGAGCCAGGGCTTCCATGATCTCTGGCCCCACACTCCTAAACTCAATACTAGGAACACAGTCAAGGAATGGAAAGATGAAAGATGCCTAACAAGAGGCACACAGACAAGCTACACACAAGGCTCTGCCAAGTGCGGGAGAATACACCCTAAGGCAGTCCAGGGGGGTACCGGAGAAGGGGCTGGAGGACTTGTACCCACAACTCCAGCAGCTGAGGCCAGCCAACAAAGTGTAAGAGAAGGGAGGAGTCCCGAGGCCCCTACCCAAGCAGAGCCGGCAGGGAATGAAGCCTGGATAAGCCCTGCACCAGGGCCGAGCCTGCAGCACCCTCTGCCGGCACCGCACAGGGCGGTAGCTTGCACACAGCCAGGGCAGGATACGGTGGAGCAGAGGGCGGGTAATGTAGAGGGATTCTGCGATGGTTTCTTGGAGACCCAGAGGGGTGGGAGGCTGGTTCATCTCCTCCGCTCTTCTGCTCTGTGACTCCTCCCTCTGCTGTGGGGAGCCCCAATGCCGGGACTGCAGGGATGGGGCTGAAACAAGCAGATCTGGTCACTAACACAAATAAAAGTTTTGTCCCAGCTCAAAATTAAGTATCACACAACTGCTAGTTCAGTTCCCCGATCCTGGAGCACCTTCCCCCCTCCCCACCCCTCAACCAGTAGAATGGGGGGAAGAACGAGAAAAAGGTAAAGCTCACGGGTTGAGATCACAGTTTAATAGTTGAAATAAAGTAATAACAACAACAACAAAAAGGAAGATAACAAAACCCAAGAAACACAAGTGACACACAATGCAACTACTCACCACCCTCTGACCGATGCCCATCCCATCCCCAACTGGCGACTGGCCCCTCACAGCCAACTCCCCCCCAGTTTATATACGGGGCATGACATTCTATGTCCCTTTGGCCAGTTCAGGTCACCCATCTTGACCATGCTCCCTCCCAGCTTCTCGTGCACCTCTTCACTAGCAGAGCCTGAGAAACTGAAAAGTCCTTGGCTCAGAGTAACAACTACTTGACAACAACCTACAACATCAGTATGTTATCAACATTATTTCATATTAAACCCAAAACTCAGCACTCTACTAGTTACTAGGAAGAAAACTAACCTGATCCAAACCAAAACCAGGACACCTTCCTACTATCCTACCCTGCACCACCACCTCACTGCTTTCTGCACTGTGAATATGTGAAACAGGAAAGCTCAAAGAGCTGCAGACACAGCAACTGCTGCAGCTGACCAGCACCCTCAAAGCTTGCCTCCAAAGGGGACAGAGTAGGGAGAGGTACTGGTAAGATCTGTGCTCCTAAAAGTATAACCCTAATGAAGAGCTGTCTCTGTTGCACAGCTCACTTGGGAAAATACAATTTAAGTGACAGCCTTGTAGCACACATCTGAATCCCCGTTGCTTTGATATCCAAACCCACCCACAGTGGGCCCAGTGACTGGCAAGATATGTCCCAATGCAAGGTTCTACCCTTTACTGCTCACACCCACATCAAACATATGGGGCACAGAGCAGAAACAGCTCAGGCTGCAAACAGTTACTTACTGCTCTGGAGAGAGCGCACAACACGACTGGAACGCCTGCCAACATAGGTCTGATCCTTCCCTGAAGAGTTGTCTTCTGTGTCTGCAGAAGAAATCAGCCACAGGGGTCAGGCTTCAAACCAATACACTTCAGCCCAGAGCTGGCAGCACCCTCCCCTACATTGCCACCAAGAAGAGCAGACTGAAAGGCTGATATAGTGCAGATGGGACCATTCTGCAGGGGCTAATGCTAGGCAGAGGGTGAAAAGGTAAATCTACCTGAGACTGCCCAGGCCCAGGACCTCCTTCCTCATTGTCAGACCGGGGAACATGCAGCCTGACTCCCAGTTCAGCCAGCAGTTTTTGGCTTAGCCTTCTCCATCCCCTGCTTCCAGACTGTAAGAAAACCCTGCCACTAAGCTAACTCGTCCTCTGCAAAGGGGTGGAAAGTTCAACACAGCTCAGCCTTGAGTACTGAAACCTTACAGCTTGCAGCACAATCCACTGGTCTGATAATTAATTCCAGCAGGACAAGACATGTGGCTCAGCAAGGCACTAAGCCAATGATGACAACACTGTGGGATCACCTTGAGGGTGGAGAGGCTGCTGCTGCTCCCTGTTCAGTGGCACGATGGGAGGAGACATCTGGATGCCAGCTTTGTACCACAGCAGGAGCAGGAGACGAAGGATGGCTCTGTGAACAGACACATGGAAGCTTTCAGTATTATACTATGCAGCTGGGCTCCTGTTGCACTGGAAAGGTGTCTTCCACAGAAGAGGGAAACATTCAGGTCTGCTCAGAGCAACTGGCAAGGTGAGAGGTGTAAACATTCCCTTCTGTGACACAGTACCGTGTGGGGCTCCAAATTCCCCCAGCCTCAGGGACTAGCCACTCAGTCCTGCTTGGTCTTTTTCCTGGGGTACTACTGAGTGCCCTCCAGATCCCCTTTCTGAGCGCACACTGACCCTTCCCCCCCCCCACAGCACTTACTTAGCCAGCTGGATGAGGACAATGATGGTCCACCGGCCCATCTCCCCCCACACCCTGGCTGTCCCCATCTCTGCAAAGACCTCCACGCATTCTAGCACACTCAGCCAGGTCAGCAGCTTCTGCTGGGGCAGTGACTGCAAAACACAGAGGGGAGGAGGGTGATAAGATACAGGTTCTGTTCTGGAGTTAAAGAGGGCACAAACACAGCCCAGTCTGGTGGGACCCTTGGAAATAAGCACCAGATGGCCCTGGAAGTCACAGCCCCAGAAACAAAAAGCAGTGTCTGCACTGCAGCCGGAGCCTATGCACAAGACCACTTATCTACCTCCAAGCAGAGGCAGACCGAGACATCACAATATCACACAGGGCTGCTACTCAAGAAACAGGGAGAACATCACAGCTGTATCTTGAATTGCCTTCCACCCCAACTGACACAGCAGGACAGCCTGCTGGGTTGTGGCACTGTGCCTGAGCTACATGGCAAAACTCTCCCCTTTACCTCATCCCAGAGTTAAGACACACAGCAAACTTCCTCTCTGGGGTCAGAGTTGATGAGGGACTACCCTTGGACTAGACAGAAGGGGACCCAGAGTCCACAGGCACACCAGAGTGAATGCCTTCTGAATACAGCATCTAGATTCCAGGCATGAACCCTGAGACAGTAGGTGCTCTTCCTGCTGTCCACGTGGGAACTTGCTGCTGCTGTCAACCACAGAGTTTAACCCATTAAAAAGCATCAATAAAGACAATGCAGCTGAAATTGTCTTTGACCTCAACGATCAGGGAAGTCATCTGCATTTGTCTGTTACACATCTGATGCACCAGCCAGAGCTGCCTACACTGAACTCACACACTGGGCAGGCTTGTAACACAAGAGGCTTATCTGGAAAAAAAACCCTCTCCCCATGCTCCAAAGGGTCTAACAAGTGCTGGGAACCAGCCTGGGGCTCATGCAAGCAAGATATAGAAGCAAAGTTCTTACGTTTGTTTTGCTCAATGACATAATGCAAAGGAATAGTCTGAGGAACAGAATCAGAGTTTCAGTGCTCCAGAGCCACTGCTCTGGAAACAACAGTTATTCAGCAACACCTCTGCCTAGCTCGAGTTCTGAGCTTCTCAAAAAAGCCAGTGGAGTTTCTGGTGCAAGTCAGGGTCTGATTTCTGTAGTCCAGGGAGTGCTCTAGCCACTCCTCCAAGACAGGAGCTATAGGGCAGGGCTGCTGTTTACCTGCATTCAGAGGTTGCCTCTGGCCTCTCCATACCTGACCACAAAGAGAGGCCAGAGCAGACCTATTAAGTTTCTACAGACACTCCTGAAAGCTCCTGCAAGGAAGAAGCATGTGCCCCAAACCCTCCTCCCACACACTCCAGACTTACAATGGGCAGGCTTTTCTGCAGGTCCTTTCGGAGAATCCAGTCATTTAACAGCACTAAGAGGTTGGAGGCAGAGTACACTGGAAAAGGAAGAGAACACCGCAGAATGGATGCACAGAAAGCAAGCCAAACTGGTACTGCTGCCTCTCCCTGGCAGGGGACGAGGGAAGGAGGGCAGCAAGACGTGCAGACTCCTCCCATGGGCTGCCAGAGGATGCAGCCACGCAAAGAGAAATGCAGGGCCCGGGAGTGGACCCGTATTCACCCGCGCAAGAGCACAGCACGGTCCCCGCTGCCCACCTACCAAGCTCCGACAGCGCGTGCGAGTCCGAGAAGCGACCTGCGGAGGGAAGAGAGAGGATACCAGCGAGCGCTCGGCACCTGGGAAGCCCCACGCCCCGCTGCGCCCTGGTGTCCCCACCGATCCCGGTGGTCCAGATCCCGGCCCGGAGGGACCAGGGCCCGCCCCTCTCCCTGCTCCCGTACCTGGCAGCAGGTAGGAGAGCCCCCGCACGGTGCCCTCCAGCTGGGCCGTGGCGGCCGGGTGCCGCCTCACGTACTCCTGGTAGCGCTGGCACAGCAGGCGCAGCCGCCACGCTGGGCCGGCTCCACGGACACGGGCC